>JANKKB010029090.1:0-19664 GCA_026225775.1 Bursera palmeri | reverse complement strand
ACTCCGATATATAAGTGATATGCAGATAACACAGCTCAAATGGTTAAAAAGTTACCTAAAAAACTCTTTGAACCATAACGAGCCAAATAAACTGAATTCACTCAGCTTATCACCTAAGTTGCTTCAAACCTCCAGCAAATTGACTACAAGGTTTCAAATTTGACTACACATAAGTGGATCATAGGCCACTCCACAAAAAAGCTGATTATGATGAGCAAGCGGCTTAATCTCTTGAAAAACTTGAGGTATGTCAAAAGTATTCAGTCCTTACAACTAGCAAAACAATTTGCTATGTTTTGGCCAAAATTGTGAAATTGCCCCCTTGGAGGAACAAATCCTTATATAATCCTACAACCGTCTACAACTTCCACACAAAAAAAAAAAAAAAAAGGAATCCACAGTTCTTCAGGGGATCTCAGAATCTGACATGACAGTTCTCACTTCTGCATAAACTGTCAAGAAGAGTTAAAACTTCATAGCAACTGGTGATTCTTATTTATCAATGAATTTTTTTAAAATAAAATAGAAGTTCTCGAAGAATAGAGTAAGGAAATGCAAAAAGTGAACCAAATGTCCACAGGGACATCAATAAACTGTTCTATTGTAGAAAATATGACCAATGGCGACTATTATTTATCAATGCAATAATACCATAAGAATCCAATATCTATCATATCAGAACAGCAAAGCTGCAAAAGCATTAACCTTAAATGCAACAATTTAAATGGAAAGAAAATCACATATACTACAGATTACACATTCCTTCTTAAGGATTCCCAAAGATACCCAGTCTAGACTATGTTTAGCTTAAAATCTTAATGGTACCACTATACTCAAGAAAGCATTTCCAAAACATTCAAATAAGAAAAAACTAGAAACTGAATCTATCTACTAGCCTTATATTTGTGTATGTAAGAGAGAGCAGGAGAGACTTGCCTTCCCTTCTGCTGCTCGAGCAGTTAGAGCAATCTTTAACCCTAAACGCCGAACCTTCTTGTTCACCTTTATTGCATGACTTCGGGGCTTAGGACCATGCATAGTAGCACCACCCCTGAACTGTTACCCATCCATATATATATCATCAAGGTCCACAAGTAAACATCTCAATGATACAGCAACATTGAAATTTTGAAAAAAACCAAACTCATAATTCAAGCATGAAAACAAATTACCTGGGGACCACGCAATGTTCCATGCCTAGCTCGACCAGAACCCTTTTGTGGCCATGGCTTTCTTCCAGTTCCACTAACATCGCTAATGGTTTTTGTTGAATGTGTTCCCTGTTGACCAGACAATCAGCAAATCATGCTGTCAACTTCTCTAAAATTAATTCTTTAAAAATAAAATTTGCAAATAACTATGCATATTTACTTATGCCAGCCTTACCCCTACCCCTGTGTAATTTAAACCAAGTTCCCCCTAATGCTGGATGAGGGGGAGATCACAAAAACTCTTGCATAACACAGACCTTAACACATCTTAAATGATGTGAGAAAACAGAACTAATCCCAAATAATCAGTTTAGCTTCCTCTTATGACAAGAATCCAAAGTTCTAAATCAATAAACAATGTGCCATTCAACACTCATTCCAAACATTGTACTAAAAAGAAGAGTGTGTAGATAAAAAACACAAACACAAAAATAGAAAATAAGAAAAATGGATAAGACAATTAAATTAAGCACTACCTGTTGTCGTTTTGCAAGCTGCCATCGTACCACACGATGAATAATGTCCTTCCTAATAGGCACATCAAAAACATCACCGGCCAAGACCATGAAGCCCTTGTCTTCACTAAGGAAATTTGTAACTGGAATTACCAGATCCTGACAAAGTCCTACATCCCAAAATATGTCATTAATTAAGAATTCATAAACTAATGAAGCAACATTTATTTCATTCAAAAATCTGAAGTTTATGACACCATAAACTGTAGAATGCAACATGAATCAGGATCCAATCAAAAAGTAGAGTGATACATTTAAATCAGTGACATGGAAAAAGCGCATAAGCCACACAAGCCTAATAGAAAATGTCAAAATTCAATGGAACATATATATTTTCCATTCATATTGTACCTAAAAAGACATTAACTAGTCAATGGGAGAATCCACTAGAAAATACAGTTAGCTTAGTTATTCTCAGAATGCTTTATACGCATTATACATACAAACCGGAAATAATTTGAGGATGTTGATAGAATCATATATCATAAACCAGAAACAAAATGTTAAATCCATTGGTTCCTTCTTTGCCATTTCCCTGATACTGGTTTATCTTTCTACTTCTCCTGGCAAAGTACATTTCTCAAATCAATTTGTCTTATTGTCACCCTTCTCGCTAGAAAGAGGAGAGCAACAGGTGACACTTTTCTGAGAATGTATCAGGGTTTGGCTTTCCTCAAGAATATAATCATAACTTATAAGCAATCAGTTTATTATTGAATTTATCCAGGCAACTTAAAACACAACTAGTGTCACAACGCCACACCGAGTTTCTACAGTTCATTATAAGCAAACTAGAAGATCATAATGGAGAGATAGCTATTCTTCGGCTTCAGTGTCTTTAATATTCCAAACAAAAAAAAAATCATTTTTTTTCATTCATCATGATCGGAAAGCAGTTGTATTACAATTTCGTTGTTTTTTAGGGTGCTCTCTCTAGTTTTTATTGTATATTGATGTCTAGTGGATTGCTTCTTCACCTTTTTTGTACTCAATTTCCAATCATTAAAAGAACCCTTTATCCAAAGAAAATAAAAGTTTACAAGATAGCTAGAAAATTATATCTTTCTCCCAAATAACAAAACATCAAAAACATTGGAATCAAACCCTGGCAACTTATCTGGTCATCTCAAGTAACATAGCAGCATAAAATCTCTGACCTGCAATTTTAGCTTTTGTTGATAGATCTTACTTTATGAAGGCACATACAAGACTCAAAGCACAGATGTATATTATAAATTATGAGCATATAAAGCATTAGGCCATTATCTTCCACAGCCTCGATTTTTGAAATCCCAGGATAATTCCTCAGATATTTCTATGAATAAGTATCACATAAAGAAACAAAGTAAAAGCAAGAAAGTTTAATAGAACCACAATTTTCCCTGGACAATTTAGCACATACAAATTGCAACATTTCAACTGCATTCATACCTATAGCACGGTCTGGTGTTATCACAGCCTTCTTGGACAGCAAATCAGAGGGAAAAGCACCTTCACTTGAGTCAGGAGTCAGAATAGTAGTTGAAAACCTTCTACAAGCAAGGAAAGATGACCCAACCTACGTTGAACAACAAAAATGGCTTAAATTAAAAATAAAAAGATTTTTTTTTTTTTTTTAAAAAAAAGGCCACCCCTCGAATACTGACCTAATAAGTAGACCAAAAAAGACTCATGACTGTAACACAAAGTAGATAAACACTAAAAAGAATACAAATAAAAATGTACAAAATGGGAAAGAAAATGCAACAAAAACTTACCTTTAAGTTATCCCCAGAAGCAACACCACAAAAATCTGTTAAAAATGTACAAAGCAGAAAGCTTTACAAAGTCGTAAAAAGAACCAGTTTTGATCACACAGATAAAACAAGCAGTAAAATATAATACCATACCATGAAGTGTTCGAGAAGTCTGATTCGCTGAATTTGGAGACTCAAAGCGATTAAACGCAGAAAAGGACCCAAAACGACGTAAAAGCCTTCCGGCGACGGACAGCGCCATTTACGCCCCAAAGCTTTTAATTGTCCGCAACAGATAAAGACCCACTAGTTTATCAATCAACTGATGACGTTGTAGAAATCAGGCGGTCGTCCTCTCCACCGGAGAGATGGGTTTCAGAGGAGGAGGCAGTCTGAGAGAGGGATGATTAACACTTCACTTTGGGGGGTTTAAGGGTAGGGAGCACAGAGGAAGAGATTTTGATGGATTGGGCCCAATTTGTCAAATTAAATGGCCCAACTCTCGTACAGGCCCATTAGTATAGATTATGAGTTTATGACGGACTGCATGTTGTTTCCAAGGTCGACGACGTGTCGTTCATAATAAATTAACACATGCTTATATGATATAACCTTATTGCATAGATTATTTTCAAATTATTTTTTACTTACCCAAGGATATTTTGTAATATTCGATGCTATAAATTTAGTTGTATCAATTAACTATATATATAATATTATTTCAAAGTCTTGCTAAGCTGAAACTTACTTGGGTGGGACTATTTGCACTCAAAAATATATTTTGAACACCCATTATTATGTAATTTCTTTTATTAGTAAAATATCATGGAAAGAAGTTGCCAAAACGATAAGATAATTTAAGATTTACATTAAACCATTATATATAATTTTTAAAAATTAAATATGTGATTTATATCGAACATGCAGAATATGAGATCTGTGTCAATTCTGCAGAATATTTTATCTATACCACATCAGAAGTTGGATTTGAAACTATATAGAAAGCCATGTTTGTTTATGATGATTACCCTGCTTATATTTTATACTTTTGAGTACCTGGTAAAATATATAATCAAGATAATGAAGAACATAAACAATGCTATCTCACCCATTCAAGTGCAAAGATGGATCGTGTTACCTTGAAAACCTGTCCAAACAAAGCCAAAAGTTCTTTAAACAAAGTGGAAAGAAACACTTTCTTCGTTTTGTATCTACTTTCACCATGGACTGAAAGATATTGCTATATAGTAAGTCAATTCAATAGAGGAAACAAATTATACTGATAAAATTAAAATATAAGAGTAGAAATAGAATTTGGATGCGTGTAGAGAGAAAATATTAGATTTCTATTCGTTAGGATAGGTGTTAAAAAATATAGGTGCTCAGACTCTATTTTTGACACCTAACTTTTTTTTTTTTTTTGATGNAGGATAGGTGTTAAAAAATATAGGTGCTCAGACTCTATTTTTGACACCTAACTTTTTTTTTTTTTTGATGCAAATAACCTCATATGAAACTTTGCCATTATTTTTAATTACATGGATATAAATGACTCGACTTTAACAATAATTAGATTAGATTTTTTAGCAGTGTGATCATATTTAAAAAATTTAAGCTCACAGTTTAAGTTTAGATAGGACTTTTTAAGTTATTTTTATGTATCTCTAACTCGTTATCCATTGTCACAAAAAGTGTTGCCACCATGTCCTCGTGCAAACTTAAAGACGCTGTGACCTAAAGATGAGTTCAAGGTTAACATCATTTATAACTACGTAATAATTCTATCTGATATATGATATTATTCCACTGTCACTCTTTAACATAATAGCGTATACAACTTTATCCATATTCATCTTCCAATATGTTATATTTCACGAGGGAAGCTGCAAAGACCAGACAAAGGCAACCAGCTCAAGTCCTTTCAACAGGCAGGCACATGACCGTGCACATAAACATGAACTATAATGACATACATATGTAAACGTGCGTGTAATAAGTGAGACTCGATAATGTACATATATAGCTAGAATAAATCTACAGACTCTCTAGTACTATTTCTGATTTGAACAAAATATACACAACATAAATTAATGATATAATGGTGTCATTCGAATCAAAGCCTTGTAATTAACAAGCAGCTGATGAAAGCAAGATATAGATGTTCACCATAGACACCAAGAAACAAGGGAAGTCATGCACGACCCAGTAAAACTAATTCCACCGTCTGAACTTATATTAAATATAGCATCCACGTGCATATAAGCTGCGTATGCAATATACTAATAATAATTAAGATATATAATTCGCATTATATAATATTTTGGGTTCAGATATAAATAAACTTAAATAGAGTAAAGAAGATCAGCGCCATGTTAACTTGTTCAAAGCATTGAAGAAGAGAGATCCATTGGAAAAGGATTCCCCAAAACGTTGTCCATGTAATAGTGAGGATGTGCAGCATCCATCACCACAAACTGCATGTCCTCCGAAGGCTTCCAATGCCGTTTCCTTTGATTAATAAACCAGTTGTTTATTTGCTTCTGATCTAAACCAGTAGATTCCGCAAGGGCCAGCTTCTGTGACTCCTATGGCATCAGCACAGAAAATGATTAGCCAGGAACATCTATTAGGTACATATAAAGACTTAGAAACAAATTACAAATGACGCATATGTAGCTAGTAGAACCACAAATGTTTGGCTGCACAGTAAAGAACATAAGAAGTAAATTGCCCCTTTGATGACAGAGAAAAGGTGAGCTGGGGGACACTGTTTCTGTCATTTTTCTTGACTATGGGCACAATTAGTTACCGCCAGATGGAATTACATGATAGTATAAGGAGTTCTTTTGCTTTGAGTAGGGAAAAAAATAGATGAAAAACAATTGAGGGGCAACATCTGTAAGATAGCAACACACGGGTATAATAGTGGTCCACATAGCTTATAATATCTAATATTCAGCTCATATATTTAATAGGCAGAAAGAGCCCTCCATTAAGGGATTTT
Organism: Bursera palmeri; assembly: GCA_026225775.1. Taxonomy (NCBI): domain Eukaryota; kingdom Viridiplantae; phylum Streptophyta; class Magnoliopsida; order Sapindales; family Burseraceae; genus Bursera; species Bursera palmeri. Next base: position 13,198 of record JANKKB010029090.1, on the reverse strand, counting down.
CTCATTTGTATAAACAACCATAGGCATAAACAATAAATTGAACTGCAAATATATAGATACCGATGGGTAAGGCCATTTGTAATGTCTGCTCCACCAATCTAGCAATTGTTGCCGGGCTTCTTTAGGCAGCTTCCCTTTCTTTCTCTTCTTCATGAACTCCTGCTTAAGACTACCTAAATATCCGCTGTACCTGCGCAGAAGCTGACCTTTTAGTTCTCTGTCTTCTGCTTGGGGATCTATGAAATCGTTATTCACATCGACCTCTTCTTCTGATGAAGCATTCCTATCAATAGCCTCGCCCTGAGCTGATGGCAGCACAAAACAGTAAGCAGACATGCTTGTCAAGTTAAATTGCTTTACAAGATCTTATACAGAAATAACTCTCTACAACATATTTGAACGATCAAAGTGCTGGGCAAATACCTTGGAGCAACAATTCTCAAAGGCAGATAATTGATCCATTTAGCATAATAGTAGTTTTAGCAAGTTGTTTTATTTCTTGCTTTATTGTTTTGCTTTGTTGCTCTTCCACAATGTGTATGTACTTCGATTTTCCTGTTTTTACCTTTGCCTTTTTGTGCGAGGGTAGTTTCCTTGGTTTAACCTCTTGAAATGCAGTTGTTAATCTTAATCATTTATTGCAGATGTAACATAATTAAAAATCTAATCAAGTCAATGATAAAAATAGTATTTGCGAACAGCTTCCAAATTCCAAAATACAATAGAAAACATTTTGACTTAACATAACTATCACACAAACAACTCATACTATTCTAAAAAAAGGTATTATCGGAAGCACTATCATGTAAGATATTCATAAGCACTGTCACAATAAATGGGGCATCAGTGTAGATGTAAAGTATATATGGCATAAAACTGACCGCACCACAAAGAAACCCTACAAAAAAAAAAAAAAGAATTTTCTAGTTACTTTTGATTTTAACGATACGAGGAAAGTTTACGTATATGATACCCTCTCATGATGAATTTGAACTTAATATCAACATTAATGCACTACATGAAAGGAAGACACTAAAGGACTTGCTTTAGGAGAGGCAATGTATTGGAAACTCATTATAGATAAGAAGTGTTCATCACAGCTGTATGAGATGGTTAAGAGACATGGGTCGTCAGTGCATTCAAGATTGAATAGGGTTTTGCTCTCCAAGGCATTAACTCAGGAGGAACAGATTTTCATAGAAAAAGTCAAAATATATGGCAGTGGCTCAAGCGTTTCAAAGTCTTATCCTAATGCGTACTCAGGCAATTAATATTTAACTAAACAAGACTATCAAAGAAGATATGCCCTACCATTATAATTAATAATGAAATTATGCAATGCATCATGAAACATGATTAGCTATGGTCTAAGATTGTCTTGCATGAAAGGACCACCAAATCACTAATTTACGATAAGCCTTAAGCATCTGATGTCTATTAGTCTCTTAAGTTGCAAGTATAGGGGCTACTTTTAGATCCATAGCATCCTATTATCCAAACCCAATAAAGTACAGGAAACACATACAATCTTAATCCCATTAGATATTTATATCCATCCATCGCATAGATATAATCTGGAAAAGTCTTTTAATTAACTATTATAAGGCATTAATCGTGCTTTCTACCTTTTCTCTAGAAGTTGCCAACAAGATGAATGGCTACATAACCTACATCCACCATAAGATGAGTAATAACTTTTCTGTACAGTTTTATTAATTGAGAGTTTGTATCACAAATTCATTTTATTCCTTCTCACATCCCAGGTAAATTGGCTCAAAGAAAAGGCAAAAAAAATAAATAAATAAAAGAAAGGACCCAACTGAAGCTGTAAGAAATGTTTATTAAAACAGATACATTGTTCTTAGAAGAAACAATTGAATACATATAGTCAGTTTCAAAAGAAGATTATACATATTTTGAAATAAAATATTCTGTTATGAAGACATCACATGATTAAGAAAATTATTGTACAAAAAAAGTATCCCCATTTGACACTAATGTATCACTTCTAAATAAAGATAGTTTGAACTTGACATCCTCTCCTGAACGAAAAGTTGCAACACACTCTTCTTACAATTTGTGGACATCTTAGCTAGAAAGAGCAAGCTTCCTTCAGAACTAAAGTGTTTAACCAGTTAAAAGATGTTGACAAACACACAGATTACGAGGAAAAAGGAAATTAATCTAGTCCGGGAAAAAAGATTGTAGCTAAAGAATAAAAGTACAAAAAACAATTGTTAAGTTCTACACACTAATGAACAATGGGTTATCTTAACATGTGGCCCCCCTAAGGGCACATATTATGAACCTAAAAATAGTAAATCAACATTTAATATTTACCATTTACGAAGTCAAACTGATTTATTAGCATGATTATTTCCCTATGTGGTGAGTATTAATGTTGTTTTACGATACTTAGATTCTTAACATAAGCCACATGTTAAAATGATCCATGAATAGTAGAAGAAAACCCTATATCAAAAAGCCAAAGAAACTAGTTAACTTCATGTTAGCAGCAAAAGTTATGTTTCTCTTCAACAAAATACTTCCATATCTTTCTTTTATAACTCTTGTTTAAAACCTCAAAAATTAGTTTAAAAAATGAATTGACAAATTAGTGCAAATCAAAACACTTAGTAGATCAAGATGTATATATGCTTAAMTCAATGTAAAGGGCACAGCTTTAACTGTATGATCATGTTTTCACGCTTGCATGACCACAAGCATACAGATATGGCTAGACACAACTGCAGAAGCAGATTTTCCAGTACTGCAAACAGGATAATCCATTTAATAAGCCGCAAGAGTGGGCTTCTATGCATGAAAGTTAAAGTGATGATAATCAGCCATCCCATAAGATAGCTTAACATCAGTATTTTTCCTGTTGATCATGGTGATGCTCCTTACCGCACACTTAACTTTTATAATGAAGCATTATGAGAAGTATATGATTATCACTTAATTAAATGATATAGCTCTTCCGTCCAAATCCCAGAAAAACTCATTCCAGTCAGTCCAATCCCCTATAATTTATCCATATCTCAGGCAATTGCATACCTCATGCAGACCTAGGAACACTTATTAATTGTGCTCATGCTCCATAATGTGAATATAGCTGAATTTTAGTTAGATATCGCAAGTCCTTTACTCAAGTGACAAGCATAATCTGTATATAGTTAGTGTAATTATATATGGTTGTCCAAATCTTCTTAAGAGTCAAAACTTAATAGGCATCTTCCCACTCTTAAAAAACTTTTTCATATTGTGATCGCCCTTGAAAAATGATACCTTTTGCACCTCCAAAAGCTTGCCTATCTTCAAGAGAATAATAAAATAAGGGAACGAAAACCATCTTCAGCATCACAGTTACATTAAATACGGCAATAACAATGAAAATATTGAAAAGCCATTTTCTTCTATTCCCAAAAAAGTAGAAAATATTTGTCAATGTCTAGTGTCTACTCATACAGAAGGAGATGGAAGAAATCACAAGAAACCAATAAGCGAGGCCTCGAAACACACAAACATCAAGAAGAATCAAAAGCAGGAATATGTACTACACTCCATATGGGTAGGTTAGGAGTAACATCGTTTATATGGGTGTACCCTAGTGACTAAACCAGTTGCATACCAGTGAAAATAGATAGCCAAAAAAGTTTAGAAAAAAGGCCAAAGAAGAAGCCAGCACAACGGAAGATTTAAAATGAGGGAAAAACTAGGTACCCACTTCGGGAAACAAGCTCTTAAAAGCTGCTAATTAAACCTAGTCATAGTGATCTTGCAGACGTTCACATGCATGACTGAAATAATTGAATTAATTAGCCAAACCTAAAAAGATCGAAATATCTAAAATGAAAAAACATAACAAAAGAAGAAGGCATTCGGTGTGAGAGAGAGAGAGAGGAGAGGAGAGATGTTATCACCAGAACTTGAAGAGGACACAGTGAGGGCTTTGAATTGGCTTTCAACTTTTTGGAGAAAAAGCATGGCTTCCTTGAAGGGTTTAGATAGCTCTTGCTCGTACTTGATCAGCATCTCGCAGTAAGCCTCCATGAACTGATCAAGGGCTGGATCTTCGCCAAGAGAGCCCGTGACCGTGGGGCCTATTGTTGCCGCTGTTGCGCAAGCTTCTTCCAGTCTTGCCACCACATCAGGTGGCGCTCCCACCTGTTTGTTTTGTTCCCTCTCATCAGAAAATAATCATCTTTGCTATAAAGAAAAGGTGCAAAAAATAAGACGAAGACTCATGTCTCCATCATAACAATCAAAAAGGCTTTGACCTATCCTTGACTCGGAACACATTAATATTCATAAAAGAAAAGTACCAACAAAGGAGAGAAGAAACAACGAAGGAAGCAAGTATACAGTATGGATTTGTAGGCTAACAAGAATGAAGATTTTTACTCTTGCATCGAGATAATTTGAAAGAAACGAAGCGAATATGAAATATCTATCGTTTCCAGGACATTGAACTTATTGTATTTGAATTAGTTAAGTCTTATACATGAAAGAAGGCAGAGATGTGAATGTGTGTGCTAGAGAGAGAGAGATTTTGGGGCAGTAGAGGTCTTAGGTATATATTTGAGTTTATAAAAATGTCTTCTTGAACCTTCTGACAATTGGCATAGGCAGCCAAGAGACGTTGGTAGTAAGGATGAGCCATGATCTTAGCCTTGACAGAAGAAGTGCTACCATCGTTGCTCTCCATGAAGTAGCAACCAGCTGTGTTGTTGTTATCGTTAAGAATCAGTGAAGAGCCACAACTAGTACTGCGGTGGTTTTGATGATTTTGATTGCTGGTAACAGGTAGGGGAAGAAATAAGGTATTTGAGTCTGCATCAGGATGATGATCATGATGTTGATGAGAGGTGGTCATATGAGGCACCATCATCATCATAGGACATAGTCCATTACTGTTGTCTCCAAAAGCCATCATACAAGAAGTGCTATTAGAACCACCTTCCATTATCTCTCTCTCTTTCTATATCTCTCACTATCTTATCTTTTTTAGTTGTTTGTTCACTTTGGCTTTGTAATAACAACATTAACCATGTCTTTCTCTCTCTCTCTCTCCTACGCAATCTTTTCGCCAAAGATTGTTGTATCTCAGTCTCTCCCGAGATTTATGCTACAACAATCAGCCTTTTTACAGAAATCCTAAACAGTGATAGTGGTAGTGGTCAGTTATGCTATCTGTTGTAAGTTTTACTCTCCTGGCTTTTTTCTCTGGCAAAGCCTGCTCAGGTTTCCTTTGGAAAATGGGTGTTTATCTTTCTGGTTTCTGGTGCGATTAACAACAACATTAACTCTCACTTATTCTCTCTCTCCCTCCCTCTCTACGCGAGGCTTCAGTGAGTGAGTGAGAGACAGTGAGTGAGTGAGAGAGAGAGAGAGAGGGCTCTCAGTAAAAGAGCAGAGCGCACGCGGGGTATGCAGAGAGAAAAAGAGAAAAATTAGAAGAAGAAACGGTGTTTGACGGGTGTAGTGTATGTTATCTTTGAGGCGAAGCTTTACCTTCCCGATGAAAACTCTCTACCTCTTTTCTTGCACTGCAACTGAAACACTGCCATTACTGGCAAAAGAAAGAAAATAAAAGATTTTTGAGGAAATTTTGTAGCAAAACAAGAGAGAGAAGAGAGGAACGATCAAATCGAGGAAGTGCCAAATGAGTCTCTTCTCTCTTACTACTCATAGATGGCGGAGAGGGAAGGAAAGGTTCATTGGGCACGGAATCACTCTACCATCTCTCTAAACTGTATAACTCTTTTTTACACTCTACTAGAGTTTGATAGCAATCTGTCCACTCGTTTAATATTCTCACACATTTTTTGTCCTCTTCTTAGCCACTCACTTGACACTACCAAACGATGCCCCGAGCCCAGTACAGCTCTATATTTTGTAGATATTCTCTCAACCTTCACCTCCTCTTCGATGTGAAATAACATTATCCCTAGCTAGAGCTACCTAGCATTGATCACAGATCTCTTGGAAGGATTAGGTGATCAGTAAAATTATTATTACACTGACACAAATCTTTTTCCTAAGACATTAATTAAATAATTCTTTGGCTTTCTCTCTCTCTCATTATTAGTCTCATGAGTCATACTAGCATCTAATCAGTAATTATTTGCCAAAGGAGCAGTGGGGTTTCAGCTACGATTGAAAAGCTGGGAATGCAAGTGGGACAGTCCGAATGTCTCTTCGAAACTCTCTCTAGCTACTCTCACCCTGTATAGGTCTTTTTTCTCTCTCATGATAAAGGTTGTGTAGGAGCCCTAGCTAGCTTCGTTCTTCTGTGAACAACCGTGGAAGCAGCTCCCAATCAAATTGAACAAAATTGTCTCTTTTCCTTTGTCCGTCTATATTACCTAATTCTCCAACAACAAATATGTTATATATAGTATATCTTTTTACTGTTCAATACTTAAGCATACTCTACTCTCTACAGTACTGCGTGGGACACCTATTGTTTCACATTGCCACTGATCAAGATTTACCCCATCCATCTCCATACAAACAGAAAGAGAACTGAGAGCCGCGTCTGTTTTTCGTATTGTCACTTACAATACAATACCATGGCTTGAAAGGTCGTGACAATCGCCATTCCAGTTTGCTCTACAGTGTATATATAGTACTGCACACAGTCGCTGTTACTAGTCGATCTTGTCTTTTTAATTTTGTACTGAGTTTGTTTTGCGTCTGCAATCACACGTGTTCTCTAACATGTTAGATATCCATAAGAATATTTGTAATTTGCTCAGAGAAGTCGCAGCATCTTACATCCTTACCCGGCTTTTCAATTTTTTATAATACGATTTAACTTGTGCATGCTTAGACATTCTTATTTGACAAATTATTTGTCAGCTTTTAAATGTTTTTATTTTTTATTTTTTATTTTTTTACCTTTCTAGGCTAGATGAGCAAATGCATAAGCAACCGCCTTACGTATAATGGTGTGGTTCATGCACCTCGCTAGCTTGCTATACGAACTTTGGTGACATTAAGTCCATAGGACAGATGGTTCACTTGCGCAGAGAACATTGTACAAGCAATTATGCGATTGGAATTTGGATGCAATATGAATATTGAATCTTCGTATGGCTCATAAAGGATGAGTATTGGACTTTAATATACAAAATAGATATTCTTCTTATTTGATAATTGAATCTTTCCAACAACTTTACTCACCATTTATCTATCTCGAATGGCTCTCTGTTTAATTAATGAGTTCCAAACTTCAATTTTGCTCCTTCACATTAGACATGTTATTACGCGCAATTATATAGATCTTATTATAATCTAGCGAACAAAATGTTGAAGACTATGGTTTAGTTCGCTCTCTCTCTCTCTTGTTGGACAAGTACACCGTACCAATCATACATGAATTTTTGATTGAGATAATTAAATTATATTTGAAGCGCTCAAATGAAGGGTAAAAGTTAGCATGGCAGATTTTTCAACAACAATACCAGACGATCTTGACTTAAATTTCCAATCAATACGGGCATATCCTAATAGATTTTCCGTACATAGCAAATCAAAGCATCTTGTAGATCGAGATTTGAGATATGACATTCCATTATTAAGAAAAACATTAAGGCCAAGTGAAACGGTTCAATGCTTCAGTGCAGGGTCTATAGCAAAAGTTGTACATTGAATTTTTCTTTTAGTTTTTTTAATTATTTTGAGGTTGTGTAAAGACGACATTAATTAGAAACAAGGGGCAGGCAATGGCTCAAGGCGGATTGCAAGGTTAGGTTTTGTGTTAGGGTTAGGGTTTGGAGGAGGAAGAGAAAGAAAAGTATGCGTGTAATGTAATAAGCGAATCCGTCACAACAGCTTAAGAATAAAAGAAAAGCAAAGCAAGGCTAAGGAAAAGTTGAGAAACGTCACTGCTGTTGAGTATGAGAAGATGGTGGTGGCGATGGGAAGGGTATATGGAGGATACAGGAAGCCTAGGCAGGCCATTTCGACTTTCAAGCAAAGCATTTCTGATTCACTTTACGTCATTTCCATGAATAGTTGCATGATAGATTAGACATAAAGGAGAGGAAGAAATAGATGGATAGATAGATAAAAGAACAGCTTGCTAGCTAGCTGCTACATGTGGATCAATAAATGAGCTTTGAAAAATTAAGCACTTTGTGTCAAGGGCATCATGCAATCAAATCACAGTTCTCTGATTATTCTCCTCTCAACGTTTGAACTCTCCCACGCTACGTCTTTAATAAGTTTTAAGTCTTTAAAGAGACTTATTTGAAAGTTAATCCGCTTTTAACAACGATTTGTGTTGATATTAGGGGACTTGATCAAGAAACCTTTTTAGCTCCACCCTTTTCTGTTTCCACTTTAGTTTGTTTATCTAACAACCCACATCGACATTAGCAAACCAAACCAGTCGATCACATTCTGCAATAAGTGTTTTCTAGTTATGTCAAATTAGAATCGCTCTAGCTCATGCGAGAGCTTGTACAAATTATAGCAATCATCGAAATCCATGCTTAATTTTCAAAGCGGGGCCAGCCTAGATAGCTTCCTCATCCATTTGCTTTAAAGATCATGATCAGTGGAACAATATCTTAATATACGTACGTGTCTTCCCACTTTCAGCAAAGATACGTGAATGTTGTCTTACCACTTGCAACAAAGATTATCCTTTTCCCTACTTTATCTTTCCGCAAATTTCCATTAGTTCAAAGACACAACTTGGATGCATGCCATTGGATCACTACCCATCACAGTAACTTTGATATATATTGATCATTAAAGCAATCTCTCAAGCTCGATTAATAATTAGAACTGCAACGGCAACTTGCATGGGTTTGAAAAATTGTACAAATTATATATTTAATTCTTCATTTGGTCTTTTGTCCCCAAAAGTAAAGCCTTCACGTTTATTTTCTAACTGGCATCTTGGTGTCTGTTCGAAAAAAGGTGACAATTGCGTACTTGCGGGGAGTTTAAAAATGTATTCAGAACTGCTTGGTGCTAAACATTCCTTCACTGATTAAGGAGGCGCCATGCTCATAGAGGGTTTACAAATTACAACCTAAAACAATGATAACCATGATTGAAGGAGAAAAATCCATTTCCATCTTGAGTACAGCATGCAATTAACTTTATCTAGTTATCCCAAAAATATCATTGATGAGCATTGGTCCACATGCAGGCTTTGATTATGATCAAATCATGAAGTCAACTTCTAGTTTAGATCATGACAATACCCAAGAAACCACATAAGACTTTGAATAGTGGGTCCAAGCATAGCATCCATTACTAATTGAATTACCAACACGGAAGCTTAGACCCACTATTAACAGAAGCAAGTAGTAAAGCAAAATTTCTGATTATTTTCTTAAGTAACTTCACTTCAAGTGGGTGGCAATTAGCATTAAATGACACCGTGCACACTTGCTCGAAGTGGGCGTGACATAATTGGTGTTTCACTAGTTTGATTCACGAATTTGCAACAAATTAAAGGAATGAGCATGAGATATATATATATATATATATATATATATATTACTTTTTATTGGAGAAAATTTCATTAACTCAGTTAAATTTTGAGAAAATATTTAATTTCAAACTTTTATTAAACTAATATTTATTTCATATATTTTTGGGAATAATTATTAATTTTTATGAAAATAATAAAAAATTTTAAAGATAAATATTAATTTAACAAAAATCTGAAATTAAATGTTTTCTCCAAATTTTAGTCGGGGTCAGAGTAAATACCACCCTTTCATTGGTGGCTTTTGTTTCTTTCGGCTTACTCTCCCTTTTATATAAACTTCAAATCGTCTGAACTCTGAAATTGGGTATAAAACTATCAATCCAGAGTACTTGTAACTGATTTATGGCAAGCCTTTCATGTAGCTAGCACGCAACCATTGAGGAGGGTCCCTTGATGAACCGAACAATATCTAGCTAGTGAATTGAGATCGTGCAAATGGTGTGGCATTAATATACTTTGGCCGACATGTTGCTTTTCCTAGTGCCATATCCGTGCCACCATTAATGGAGATAATTGATATAACTCGATGCCGTGATAGACTTCTTCCCATAACACAACCCAAAGGCAAAGTTGCAATATAAGTTCCAGATGACAACTCCATATACTGCAGTAGTATACCGATCAAAGTTTAATTTTTAATGCATTTAAACAATTATATCGTTAAATAAAAGAGATCTTAATGTCTTTATATTTATCATGCGTTAAAAACCTATATGTAAATTATAAACATAGTCAAACCCAAATTTAATCTACATCTAATCTTAATATATGTATATGATTTAGTATGATTTTAATTTCTTTCATCAATTTCCTATTTTATCATTCTTATTTTATTTTTAACGGCATGCAGATCAGGAAATCTAATAAACAAAAAAAAAATAATAATAAATTAAAAAATCATAGCTAAAAATATCTCAGAATTGGCTTGCCAGAAATCATAATCAGGCACAGAAACCTAATTTGACAAACGCGGGTTGAGCCTAGGAGGCAACATGGAAAGCAAGCACCTTGGGCTGAAATGCTTTAATCTCCAGATAGTCTTGGCCCGATTACTTGGGGCAATTATGATTCTGCCAACTGCTTTAGGCTTTCCTTTCCCAGAAGCAAGTTGGTAGCAAGAGAAACATGTTCGATAAATTCATTTTTTGTTGTTGTTGTTTTATATATCATTTCCAGAATTTATGATTAAACATATATTTTAGATAAATATCAACATCTTTATACTTAAACATTAAAATTCATCATTTATTTCAATCTTTTGAAAACAAGAACACAAAATTGGTAGCCAAACACATATCCTCTCTAACTAATGCATAATCTATTGATTAATCCCATGAACTTCTACTAGAAAGGCAGTACCCTATCACCAGTTAAAAAAGCTTAACTGAAAATGAAAAACAGTATTCATCATCTGTAAACAGATACAGATAATTTTACAAAATTTTATATCACAAGCACAATGACACGCACTTGCAAGAAAGGGTCTCCACAATGCAACAGGTCACACCACGATGAGAAGAGATCTACTCTAAACAATATATTCTCTTCAATTTGTACAAATCCTATTCAACTACGTAATTTTAAGACCATTGTGGAAGTGATGCACGTTAGAATCACAAGATTTAAATATATTACGAGATGCGGGATTCTAGTAAAGAAGAGAAAAGTAATAAAATTCAGAGTGACAAACCCAAGAATCAACCCCATTAACCAAGCAATCGCTTACTAAATCCCTCACTCTTGGTATTTAAGTAGAGATGCAAGTTTTCTAAGTTCAACATAATATTTTCACTTAAAAATAAGCAGCTGAGAGTGACCAGACATCCGAAAGCTTGATTAGAATTTCTGGATAACCACCGAATTGGCAAGGCCTGCCTGCTCTATTGTCTGAGATTGATTGGTTAGAAGTTTAGGGGGGAATCCCATAATCTGCAGCTGATAATTCCTTGCGTTCCCAGGTCTAGATGAATCAATATAAGCATGAATGTCATTAACTGTATGGTGGAGATTGAAATTTGCTATCAGGCGGGTCCCATCAGCCAACCTAATTTGTATGGATGTTGAGGGGCGATTTTCATCCACAACCAGGCCACCCTCAGAAGGGGTTGGAGTGTTGTCAGGAGTGGAATCAATAGTTGGCTCAGGTGCTGCTGGAGTACTGCTACTACTACTACCTAGAGTTCTTCCCACACCCTGAAATGGAACATGGCGCTTCTCTTGTTCCTGCAAGAAAATAAACATCAAGAATGAAGGTGGGTTCACATCCTCTATTATAAATTATTTCAAAATCAACCAATTTTCATCAAAAAGCATGACTTTTGGATAAGAGTGACCATTTGATAAAATACCATGACTGGGACAACATTTCAGTTAAAAACCAAATATGTTTGGCCTCAGTGCAATAGCGTTGCAAAAAAGCAAAGAAAAGATCCTTACAGGGCACTTCGTATCCCTCTTTATCAGATTGACATGAACTGAGGCCCTTCTATCTGCAGGTTCCAGCTCTTTTGGACACTCAGACTTTCTGATGCTCTGAAATGGAATGTAAAACCTCATAAACACAATATTACTGATAAGCAAGAACTAATACTCTGACAAGCAAATTCAAGAGACCAAATAAACATCTCTAGGTTATTAATTCCAGTCAACCATGAGAAAGTGGAAAATCCACACAGAATGGAACTCTGTACACTAGCAGAAGGGGACGACTAGAGTTGTGCAGAAAATGGAAAGATAAGAATACAAAATAAACATTTAATACTTCCCATAATTTTTTCACAAAACTAATAGCATACTCTAGCAGGAAGATGAAAACAAAACTATCAACCTTCACAACAAAAATATAGCTTTGTTCCTCTTTTTTCTTCTGATAGCATTGAGACTTAATTGCTATTACCTCTACAAAAGATGCATTTTCAGGATCATCCAACCTCCTCAAGGGGCCATCATTTACAGTAAAACCATTGGTCCAGAAAACAATGTTGTGAATAACAGGCTCAGGCTGCTGAGGTGCGGATGGTACGCTTTCCCCTGAGAGTAATCTACCAGTTCCAGTAAAGCTCCTTGAGCTTGAAGAAGGATGAAGATTTTCAAGAGGCCCTTCTACAGCCCCCAGTTCCCTAGCTTGATTGAAGATTGCATCCACATCATTAGGATTACCCTTCGAAGGATCTTGGACAAGCATACCACTGCAAAACTTGCAACAAAAAATGTTAGCCACGCATCAACAATCTCAATATATGAAAGCAAATGGTTAGACTTGCAAAGCTATAAATGAAATGACTTGCAAACATTAGCAGATCAAGATATCATTATACTTAAATACTATTCTGGAAATAATTGGAAATATGTCAGCTGCAACAGAGCATGAAATCTTTTCTAAGTTAACACCCTTATAAATGCTTGTTCACGAAATGAACCAGTATGCAGTTGCATAGCTGTAAAGGTGAACCATGGAGACTAAGAGATGAGCCAGACCTATTCATTCCTAGCTTACAGCATGCCATGGCTATGAGCTTTCAGAAAACTAAAAGTTCATGGTCTCCCTGAAATTTTCATATTCTAGAATATTAGCACCTTCAAGCATATGCATACACATAAATACACATACATATATATGCATACACATACATACACATACATACACATACATATATATGCATACACACACACACACACACA
>JANKKB010029089.1:8072-19652 GCA_026225775.1 Bursera palmeri | reverse complement strand
TACTATTTGAAATTGTCCCATTTAAAAAATAACTAAACTCAAAGGGATGTATTGAAAAATAATAAAAAATTTAAAATTTTGATTTGTGTAATCAAAATATTACCGTAAACCAGTTGATATTGGCTCATTTATCCGTTAGCCCGTGATTGGCCAACGGTCCATTGCCTTTGGCTAGTCCGTTGACCAGTCACAAGCACAGCTCAACGGACCAAAATCAACAAGACCAGGATTAATAGTTTGGTTAGATAAAATAAAATTTTTTAATTTTTGAATGTTTTTCAAGTGTGGTTGTTTTACATAATTACTAGAATATTGATTTGGATAAGCATGCTTTCAATTTTTTTAATTATTTTTTATTTTTTTGCTTCTTATGTGAATCAACATCTTAGGGCTGCATGGAACTCCATGCCAGTGTTGACCTCTAGACTTTTTAAGTAAATAAATTCTTTTGTCAAACAACGAAAAAAAATCCTAAAATTTTATAAGTCACAAGATTTCGCCTTTTTAAATTAATTAGATCTTGAATTTTGTTCGTATAAAAATCATATCAGAAAATAAAATACTGATTCATATAAATAATGGTATACATCGCAAGTCGTTTCATGAGGCACTTGATAGAGATATGATCACCAGCACTTGAATAATAATCTCATGCCCGGGATAGATCTTCAGCAATGGCTTCCCTACAAAACCCAAACTCCGAAAGCCAAACTCTGGCTAACATCCTCATAGCCCGGATTTTGCGCATCCATGCTAGCATATCCAAGCTCGAGTCTCTGAGGCCGTCAAAGCAAGTTAATAATCTCTTTACTCATCTCGTGAAATTATGTACCTTCCCTTCATCCATAGACATCAAAGCCTTGCCCCAAGAAGTTCAGCAAATGCGTAAAAGTCTCTTAGTTTTATGTAGACGTGCTGAAGGCTTATTGGAGCTAGAGTTTGCAACATTTTTAACCAAATTTCCCCAACCCCTAAACAATCTCATTCTCTTTCCTTACTATGGAAACTATGTAAAGCTAGCCAATTTGGTATGCAAAATCCTCAATGATAATGGTGTGGTGCAACCGAGGAAGGTAGCCTATGTGGGCTCAGGTCCAATGCCACTTACTTCTATTATTATGGCTTTATATCACATGAAGTCTACTCACTTCGATAATTTTGATGTCGATGGGGCGGCCAATGGTGTAGCTCGGAGAATTGTTGCTTCCGATGCCGAGCTCAATAAGAGGATGAAGTTTCTAACTTGCAATATAATGGAAGTGAAAGAGAAGCTAGGGAAATATGATTGCATATGTTTGGCCGCAGCTCTACTTGGAACGAGTAAGGAAGAAAAAGTCAGGCTTCTTGAGCATGTGAGGAAGTACATGAAGGATGGAGGAGTTTTGGTTCTGAGGAGTGCGAAGGGGGCCAGGGCATTTTTGTATCCTGTTGTGGAAGAGCAAGACTTGTTGGATTTTGAGGTTCTCTCCATTTACCATCCCATTAATGATGTGATCAACTCTGTTGTTTCTGTTCGCAAGCCGATCTGTACTTCAGCTGGCCAGGCCACTAGTTCATTTGCTCAAGTTGCCCGCCTGAATAATGACTTCCTCTAGCTAGGCTTGTTCCAGGACACAAAGGTCCGTTCACATTAATCCTTCTTTACTAGATGATGATCTTGAATGTGGATCAAGCTTACCATCTTTTCTAGTAATTAACTCCCTAGTTTGAGCTTGTTTCATGCGTTACCAGTTTTTTCTTCTGCACAAATATATAGAATATGCAACTGTCTCTCTAGTCGATGTAGAATTACCTTATTATAGGCCGGCCGCTCAGGCGATCACATTGCATATGCCTTACCAAAAAGAGAATTAATTTTGGGGTATTGGAAAATAACCAAATTCACGGGAGGTGAAATGGAAAATAACCTAAATTTTAAAAAATTTATTTTGTCTAGTCAAAACGAAGAACCATTATAGATATTGGTCTATTGCATGTTAATCCAATATGGGCTTACAGGCTAACCAAATATAATGAACTATAAATTCGTAATGGACTAACAGACACTGATATCTACAATTCAATGGTGTCTCTTTTTTATTATATGAATTAAAATTTCAAATTTGATTATATTTTACAATCACTGAGTAATCTTGGTCATTTTCTTAATTTATCTATTATACGCAAACAAGAAATTGTAAACATGACCTAAATTAAAGAAAGTATTGAAAAACTTACCATTAATCTCACTCCATGTGTCTTATCCTTCTCTCCCCTTCATGACACCAACAATGAATTCTTACCAAGCAAGTGAACGACAAGATTCCAAGCATATTGGTTTGGCACCAAAAACTAGTTTTGGGTGAAAATTGAAATCCATTTTAGACAATTATAGGGTGTTGCAACGGTTCTAGCTAGTTTATATCGGCTTTAATTGGGAGATGTAAGGGAATGTTAATTTTCCTATTTTTTTTAATAAATTTAGATGTATAATCACATAAACTTCAATAGATTAATAGCAAAAACACACTGATCCATATCTTAGATATGGTTTTTTAAAACGTCATTATTTTTGAAATATCTCCTTTAATTTTGATTTTTTTCCAAAATTGTTTCTTGAAACTTTGACTTCTTTTGGATTACGTTTTTATACTGAAATATATTAAATAGATCATCTTACTATATGTCATATGGATAAATTATATTAAGTTAAAATCACAATTTTTGTAATTTAAAAGAAGTCGAAGTCATTAATAAAAATAATTACTTCAAATGGCGGTTAGGTTCCATTTATAACATTAACTTTTTGTTCGCATAGTAAACATAATATATGCCAAGATAAATTTATTATATGAAATGAATATTTTTATATTAGTTGTCATAATGATTCGAGTTATCACTCCAATTATGATTATTACACGCATTTTTTTTTAAATATATATTAAGATTGAAATGTTTTGATATAAATTTTTAACACAAATTTATGAAAATTGATCTTATATAATCTAATGGTTGAGATAGTTGAAGAGTTGTCATTATTAAACATGATATTTTTATTTTAAATCTAAACCATCGGATTATGTGAAATCAATAACTATAAATTTGTATATAGATTTGTATTAAAATTATATATCAAAAGACCCCTCTTAATATATTATTATCATTATCGTCTAAAAATTTCACTTAGCTAGTTATACTCATACAAAAGTTAAGGCATGGAGAATTTGAGGTTGATATTTGAATTTAAAATACCATTTTCGCTAACGGAAAATAATATTTTGAATACACAAACAAACAAAGCCTAAACGTTATGGCATTCTCCATGCCCTAAATTAAGAATTAAAATAATCCAATTTCTAGTGTGAGCATGAAGTTTCCAGTTTTCACACGAACTGAAAGGAATACAAGCACCTGAAATCACTTTGTTGGCTTGCCAAATAAAATAATAAATAATAGGGAAGCCATCAACACGAACTTAATTTATGATTTTGAATGGGGTGGGTCTATGTACATCGAAAAGTACTTCAATTCATATATTCATATTTTCAAACTATACTCATTATTATTAAAAAGTAACATATCTAATAAACATTTATTTGATTAAAAATACAAATGAATAGAGAATTATTCATAAAAAAAAATTATGAAATAAGTGATCTATAGAATCTATTTTAATTAGTAAATTATAGGGGTTATGGATAAGCTTTTTATTTCTATTATAATTTTATACGAATAAAATATTAAGTTATATAATCTGGATTATTTTTTAAAAAAAATTAATAATTCAACCATTAAAGTAATGATTATACTTGGAAAAATGAGTTTAGATTAATGTATTTGTTCATCTTCTCTTGGGCTTTTTTCCTGGACACTTGTATATCTTCTTCCCCAGTATGGCCTTTGAGACTCCTTGGGCCTTCAATTTGAAATTGGGAAAGAGAAGATTTTTTTTTAAATGATTATTTTAATTGATTTTCAAATTTATACATGAAATATCACTCAGCAAATAGACAATAATAACGACTATGAAAACAATTTTCATATAGTTGCAATAGCGCCATCCAGATTCAGAAATAGACAAACCTGAAATTTGCACCTGCTATAAATCAAAATCTGTTCCTGAATTTTTTTTTTTTTTTTTTTTTTTTACACCAGCAATGTATAAACTTTTGGGTCCTCACAAAAAATTATTAAAATTAAAGGAACGATTAAAAAGAACTATATTTTAAAAATCTGTAGATACTACAACCACAAATCGATATATTGTTAAACCAATGATTCTTTTTATTCTCAGTTTATAATATTTGACAACGTCTTTGCACGCTTGAGTTATCAATGTTGGAGTTTAATAAATAACAAGATTTGTCAATTTGTGATAATAACATCTAAATTTTTAAGAAACGTGATTATTTTTCAAATCAAAATTTTTCATAATTTTATTAAACTTTACTTTCTTAAAATGGTCAAGTTTTAACTTAAAAAAATAAATTAGATAAAAAAAAGCCTCTAACAAATCATTGATCTCTTCATTTCTCAATTATAATTGTTTCTTAAAAAAAAAAAAAAAGTGGTGATAAACCCATTTGTAGTAATTAAATTGTTAAAGAATCAAAAAATCAATAATGAACAATAAATTTTATACGAGACAAAAGATGAAAGATATAAATACTCCCAACTTAATATTAGTTTTCCTCTTTAATCAACAGTCTCCTAGTAAATTAGTTTTTGTTTTACTTTAACTAAAATAATTTAAAATACGAAAAAAAAAGCTCTATTTCTCTCACTTCAAAAGCTACTAGTTTAAAACATAATATCTATCAATTTGAATAGGGAAGGCTTATTATGACCTTTTGAATGCGTATATTTCTTATATATTAATAAAGTATTACATATTATTATATTTTCTTAAAAATTAACATTTTGCTTAAATTTTTTAGTAAGTTATTTTTATTTTTTGGGAAAAAAGCTACGTACACTCGATTTGTTATAAATTGATGATTGGCTAATTTATTTACTATCCTTATGTTTTGTTTTAATATTAAACAAAAAAAAGAGTCAAAAAAAGCAATTTCTTCCCTAATTTTTTTTCGAAATTCATTAAAAACACTTTTGTTTATAGATTTTCTTAAGTCAACACTATGGTAGAGATGACAATAGTTTGGTGGATTCGTTGATAGGGGTGTCAAGCTATTTCTTTGATAAATTTATCATTCTATATGAGTAAATGATTTGCGAGAATCTAATAATAACAATTTAATGATTTAAAAAAAAATTAAAAAGTAGATAATTTTTTCAACTTATGCTTACCACCTAACCTTCAAACAACATGAGGAAATTAACCCAATTCATAACAATGCCTGTGTTATTGTTGATGCTATCCATTAAAGCATATGTTCATATATTTCAGACCTACCCTAATCTTCCAACAAACCTTGCTAGCTAGCTGTAGACAATAGCAAAATTTCTTAATCATAATGTTTAATAATGATAAGAAATTAACCTAAGTGGTGCATGCTCAGACGATATCTATGATTTGCTCCCAGCCACTTAATTGAAGGCTCAATGGGTCATCATCATAATAGATTCGGAGAGTCTCCTCAGCTCTCATTAGAAATACCACCAAATCCTCTGAGTGCACCACCACCACCACCCTCTGGCAGGGTTCTGCACTTTTTGCTCATCTCTCCTTTGACCATTCTGCTTCATGCATTAATTTATTAACTCACTTCTTTCCCTCCACCAACTTGCTTCTAGAAATTATTTATTTCCAAATGGGTTTGGAAAAATTTTAATTTGTTCACGGATTGAGACAAAACAATGTGGGTGGCCAACTTGAAAAGCATAAACTGCGTTTAGGTCATCCCTGGATCGTTCTTTTATATCGATCATTAAGAAAGGAGAATACATATATTTACGATTAACTTTGTCTTGACTTGATCATTGATTGATATAAGAGTGATGATCATAAGTTAGGCAAAATATGTTATTCTTGAGACTAGCAAGTAATGTATAATGAAGAAATTAATAACATATAATATATAAAGAAAGAGATAATCTGTTTATGTCATGGTTGATTCTAAAGAATATAAGAAGAAAAATATATAGTCAAATTCAAGCAATTAATCAGAAAATCTTGATCCCATGTACTAATCACTTATAATGTTTAAGATATATAAATCAATCAAGCTTAGGTAAGATATCAATTAACTAACAAACTACTATTTAACTTAACCAATCAACCATGTAATTGAGAGTTTATGTTCTTTTTTTTTTTTTTCTTTGTTCTCTCTTTCATTATGCTGCCCAAAAGTTAAAAAAAAAAAAAAAAAAAGAAAGAGGGAAGAAATCAAATAACTNCTTTCATTATGCTGCCCAAAAGTTAAAAAAAAAAAAAAAAAAAAGAAAGAGGGAAGAAATCAAATAACTAGCTTGAAAGAATTTATTCTCCTGATACTTGTGTTAAATTGTAACCTGAATTCTTAATCTGACCTGATAAATTCTCGATACGACATTCAAAAGAGATTTTCAATTAGATTTGTGGTGATAGTGAAGGTCTCAGGCTGATGGACTTTGGTTTTGGTTGAATTTGGATTATGTTGAAAAATAAGGAGAAAAATTTGAAGGAGGAGAAGAAGAAAAATGGTATTCTATCAATTAAAATAAATAAATCTTTAGCCGAAGTTAAGTTTAGGGGGTCCAATATTAGTATTTTAAATAAAGAGAGCTGTTGAATGTTTTCAAATATATTCTTTTAGAGGGGCTCAAAGAAATCTCCCCATAAATATATTAGGTAGAAGAGTCAAAGTGGACCAACCAACCTGTATACCTACTTGAAAGCCAAGCACACTGGAACACCATATAAAGTATGATTAAATCTTAATTCTATTAGTCAGATCAACATGATTCACGCTTGTATCCATTTTTTGTCAAATCATTTTACTATAAATAAGACAGACAACAAATTGTGGTAGATGAAAAAGAAGTATTGATCCAAATTAAATGTAATCTTGAATTTTTAAGGTACGTATATAGTGGTCTCTGCCTGTAGCTCATCAATCGCTTCATTTCTCTTGGAATAAAGTAAAAGTTTCCAGTGCCATAGGTAACCGATGCATTAATAGATGTTTTCAGTCGTCTATCTGCCCAACTGATAATCATTTCCTTTATTATAAAGATGCAATCGATCGAGCGGCTCCAATAATAGTAATTTTTGTTGATTATTACCAATGCAAATCCTATCGAATAAAATTATTATAGTTGCCATCTCTAGCATGCAATTATTCTGTAAGACTATTTGAAGGTTTTATTCAGAGAATTGATATGGATTAGAGTGAATATTATGATTTTTAGGGGCCATCCGACGATCCAAAAAGATTGGGTGAGTCACATGGTAACTATTTACTATCGTTACTCACCATTGAGAATTTGGCTGGTTTTTGAGATTTCGGGAGCTTAGTTTCATTAGGTCAAATATTACCACCCTGAAAAAAATAATTTAAAACTAAAAGCTTAAGTAATAGAAAAATGCTTTTCACTATTAAAATGGTTTTGTATGTATATCTATATATATGGTATACTTAGAAACCTCAAATTTGTATCATATATAGTCTTAATTATTATTGGACACACACTATAACCTGATCAAAACGAAGGGAGAGCAGCTAGCAGGTATATATGCTATGTAAAGAGTCATTTTTTGCTACCAGTTTGGCAGCAGCTTCTGCTAGCTCTCAATTACATAATATTGTTCGCAAGAAATGTATAAATAAAAAGCACGGAAGATCGATCCACTTCTTCATCTATAGAAACATCCTCTATATGTTGGTGTCCAGTAGTCTGTTCCTGTGTTCTCATGACAGACTTTAGGAGTATAAGAAATTGGAACTAAGCAAAGGCCTCTGCTCCTCAGATCAATCTTTACATCTCCCTTATCCTTTCTTTCTAGGCTTCCCCATGAATCCTGAAATTATTTATCATCAAGAGCACAAATGAGCATATTATGATCCCTTTAAGTTCTATAAAATTAATTTGTATATGCATGCGCCTGGAAATGAAATAAGAAATCTTAATAAATCTTATTACGTACGTACCTTGTGTGAATTGGACTTCATGTAGGGATTACTTAGCAGCTGCAAAAAAGTAATTGAAAAAAGTGATAGCTGTTACAAACCAAGCCTAGCTAGCAAGAAGAGACGGCAGCATTCATTTATTTATCTTCCTTGCCATGAACAGAAGATGCACGCATGCATGAGCCATTATTTTATTATTGTTATATTATTAGCCATGTTGATGATAACCAATTTTTGAGGGACCAAGTGTCCCGTTAGCAAGTTACATAAAAGTAATATTTGTTTGTAGCAATCAGAAGTTTTTCTCTCCGACATTTGAGTGGTATAGAATGCAATTTTGACCAATTTTCTAACATTTAACTCCATAGATTTTCTCTCATTTTCTTGTACACTCCTTAGTAAACAAATTAAACACAATCTACAATTAAAAGTTTGGTGAAATAACCTTCAAATATAGCTTAAACTAGTGCCAATATCTCATTTTCTAGCTGTTATTTAATATTATATTGTATCACAAAAACTATTACAATACTCTCTTCTTTTAGATCATTTTTAACAGAATATACAAAAACGACTAGGAGTTCACTTGTCTCTACCAAAATTGTCACTATGATATATATAGTCCTTTTAAAATCATTTCTTCGTATACCATTATTGTTCTTGAAATCATTTAATATTAAAATTCTAAGTAAAGAAACTCCAAGATCAACAACCAGCACTAAGACAAGTTAATTATTGAAAGATGACAAATAAATTATATTTTATAATGTTCTATATATAGTTATATGTAATAGAAATCCTAGTTGTGTATCAATTTCTTCTTTATCGTTTAAGAAAGCAAATTGGATTGATAATCTCACCTGCACTTGCTCTTGTAAAGACTTTATATACATGATTGCTTCGTATAGCACAGAGGCTGTATCAGTCTGAAAATAAACCAAAATATTAAATAAAATAATAGAAGGAAAAGTTAGCATTTAAGAATGGAAAATAAAAAATAAAAAAGGTTGATATAATTGACAAAGTAGTCTCAGTGGTATGTCTTTGTATTAACCTTTCCAAAAGGTGACACAATTTGCTGGAGAGCCGTGATCCTGTCCGCAAGCTTGACTTTTGGCACCTGCGCCTATTAATTAAAATTATAAAGTAAAAGGAAGTTTCTCTCCAGTTAACAAAATGTCTAGTCTCTTTCTCTACATTTTTTTTTTACTGAAGTATATAATTAAATAATGATTTTAATGTATCTACCTTTACAGATGAAGCTGTAGAACTCTCAGTCTTAGGTTTCTTCAAAACTGCCTCTGAAGAAGTTTCTTCAGACCTTTTCTTCTTTGTTTCGTTTGAAGTTCCCCTTTCCCTTCCGTTGGTCGTTGCCTGCACCTAAAATGCCATGTTAAGATTTTTTTTGAGGCAGTCATTATCATAATTTAACTAGTTATAAACAAATTTTAGATCTAAAAGGAATGGAAATTTATTGATCTGGTAACGTTAAGGAGTTAGTAAGAAGTATGAGCCCAAAATGAAATATATAGAGCACGAAGTTGATGGAAATTAACAAAACCAATCCGAGGTACTTACCAGGGAAGATGTTCTTGGTCCTTGCTTCTTACAGTCGGATAAATTCAGAGATTTATAGTAAGGCCTAGGAACAGTAGTATTGACACCAATTAAAGGCTTGGTTAACCGACTACTAAAAGTTGTAACGTCTGCAAAATTTCTGACATTTGTGCACTGAGAATGAGACATTCCATAGTAGTATTTGTTGTCAGATTCCACCATCGAAGTACTGTTTAAGCCAACATGGTATCCAAGGCCATTGGGAGTAGTATTGTTAAAGGACTTTCGGAAGATTGATGTGGGTGCGTCACAATCGTGAGGTTCGTTTTCCACCTTGAAATCATGACCATAACATGAGAAAAGTCCTGAATTTCTAGCTGCCCCACTTGGTGTTGAGTCAGCGAACCTTGGCTTCAAGTGGCAAGTAGTATTAGCCTGTGAATACTGATGATCCATTGATGAACTCAAAGATATATGGCACGTTTGCAGATCGAATTGGCGATTGAGTTCAGGGTCTGGTGGTGCAATTGACCAGTGGCTGACCAAGTTGGACAACTTGTCAAATCTTTCGCTTTCATTGGAACTTTCAGTGGTAAAGCCATTTAAATGCTTGTCAAAATCATTGAAGGATGAGGAGTTTGTAAATTCCCAATTGTTATCCATTTTCTTCAAGTAGTCGTAGGCAGCTGGTTCAAATATCCCAGGTGGTATACTCTTGGAAGACAGCGCATCGACAAAGTTTTCTCCAACATCTTGGCTGTTGTGCAAATCTACATTGCTTCCGACACTCCTGTAAAAAGTAAACCCTAAGTCTTCTTATATATATAAACTTTTTATATTAAATATTCCAGAAAACACATTTTATTTGCTATAAAAATGATAATAATAACAATAATAATTAGAATAAACATGAACTAATATTTCTTTTCTTGACATGCATGACTGTTTCACAGCGAACGCTAGTGGATGGTTTGCGGTGATTTTATATATCCTCCAGGAAACTGAAAAATAAAAAGGAAACATCCTCAGGCAAACCTATCCACGATAACAAACTATCATGATGAAGATGAACCCCTTAATTCTATAAAGATATTAGCCTCAAAAGAAGAGAAATATTGCTTCAATGGAATCGGATAAACTACTGAAAAGAAAAAAGGGAGATACTAATCGGTAAACGTCCCTCTCTTTGCAAACCTACCCACCATAACAATATCACTTTCACTTTCTATTCTTCTTTTGCCGAAAGAATATTCCTCTTTCTACTCAATATCATTAAAACATATACATGCAAATACAGAAAGCTAAGAACAAAATCAATAGAAGGCAAAAAAGCCTAAACAACATTGATAAATTTTTTGGAGTTGGTAATAAAATCTATTTCGACCATGCATCATCTTTTGTTAGCATTTAACTTACGAAAACACATGGCTCCAAAGATGGTTATCCGGAGTATGTTCTCCAATCAACTCGTTGGAGGAAGCAGGTTCAACAAGTCTGTGAGAAGAGTCGACAGTAAGTCCAGACTGATTGGAGGCATAAGTAAAGGTGGTGGACATAGAAACCTCCTCCTCGCAAGAAGAGTTGGAATTAGGGTTTTGCTGCTGCCAAGGGCTGTTGGCAGTAGCCCAGGAAGAGAGGGAGCTTGCATGATGAAGATCCCACCAATTTGGTGGCGGTGTAGAGGGTGAAGTTGCAACAGAGCTTTCGGTGCATTCCTTAGCCATATGATGATCAGTAGTGGTTCAATTGGCGTTCTCTCAGTTTTTGCTTTGGAGGAATGGTGGGAATGTAAGAAGGCTATATATGATATATCCGTTGTTGGTGACGTACGTTTATAGGTTCTATCAATTATAGGGCCGGGGGGACAATTAAATATGCAACCTGAATTTTCCCACTTTGGCTCGTGGGCAATTATTATATTTGAAGCTGACCCACGCAGGGTTTTCCTTGGCAAATGTAGGTGGACTAGTTTATT
>JANKKB010029088.1:0-19651 GCA_026225775.1 Bursera palmeri | reverse complement strand
TGTTCAGTGTTAGTTTAAAATTCAGTGGGATGTTAAGGTTTACTAAAAAATTTAATGGGGGTTTGAGAGTAAATACCCCTATTTGTTTGTATAAGATAATAAGTGATGTCTGGGTTGTTGTTAAAAGGTTTATTATGTTGCCTGAATGTCGGGGGCGAGTGACTTGTTTTGAAGGGTTCCTTATCACCCAATCACATGTAAGGATTTAAGTGGAGTGGCCACCACATACACTCACTCAAACCAAACCAAAAAGCTCCAAAAGTGTACTGGTCGGTGCTAATTTGCGCCTAGTGGCGACGGTGACTGCCCTTTTTTGTGTGGGGCCTGGGTCCGCATTGGCCACGTGTTTTGCCGTTGTAATCAATGCTGTTGTCAATGACAGGACAGCAATGCCTTGTAACATGTAGTTTTGATGGTTGTTTAGGGGCGTTTTGGGGATTCCAAGAGAAAAGCTCTTGGTTGGGTGGAAAATGGACGAAATTTTTCGTTGACAGAAAATGGAAATCCTTTTATAATAATAATATATACCCATTTTTGGTAAACAGAAAAAAGAAAAAAAATGGGAGGAGCGTAAGGGTCACGCGCAGCCGTGAAATGGAGGGGGCGTATATAAGTATGTAACGTTGGTTGGCTTAACGGTTATGCTAAATATGGGAAGACAGAAAGATAAAGATGAGTTTGAGAAGCAAAAGCGAAGGAAAGGAATCATTGATGAGCGCAGTGCCCGTACACGTACTGTTCTGTACCCATTACTTGTACTGTACTCTACAATTACCCTTACCTTACCCGTCCTTTTTTATAGCGTAGCCGTTGCATTGTGGATTAGATTTTTAGAACCACAACGGCGGCCATGCCATCGAAATTGATTGATGGCTTTTCTCTTTGGTTAATTCTTTTTATCCGTTAAAATATTTTAACGTCTACTTTAATTTTAGATTTTAGATTGATTGATTGATCGATGAATTCAATTTCAGTGCAAGCAAAGTCAAATCATAAAAGTCTGAAATATAATTTAAAAGCTTTGATTGATATTTTTTTTAAATTAAAAACTATTTTTGACAAATAGTTATTTTCATTTTATGGAGCGATTATTGTATTAATAATTGAAAGGCATATAAATGTTTTGTAGTTCAACTTGGGTAAAGTTTCCTACTTTTGAAAAGGTTTGCAATTCTATGTTGACCAGTACAGATATGATGTAATATGTGGGACTGGAATTGATCGTTATTTCTTGATTGGTTGATTACTTTTGGGTTTCTTATTCTATGTCATTTCCTTGTTTTAGTAAGTTGATTTGATAATGATAAAGACGGAGATCGAAATAATAATTATAACTATTAGTCTTCCTATTTTACTAAACATGAATGTTGAATGATGGTGATGATGATGGTAATGATCAATTTAGATGAAATGGACCCTATGGATGGTCCACATGTATTCAAGTAGAGGCCCAAGTGGGAGCCCAAATTTAACTCCTAGAATTGAGAGAAATTTGTCTAATTTAGGCCTTCTTGACCTTGTTTGCAATTGCTTGGCAAGATTGGACCCAAAATTCCCAAATTATATTCCAAAAATTTAACACAAGTCTTATTCAATTTATTCTATTAATAATCTGTTTAAAAATCTTACTTAAACTATAAAAAAAGGGTATTAAATATTTCTGTTAAAAATATCAAATTGGGGGTATGAAAGTTGATTTTTGAAATTATTTCTATTAAAAAACTATATAGATATTATAGATGTGGAGAAATTACATGTATATACGATAATTTCTCTTTTGACCTTTGAATTTCATCTCAATTGCTTACCACACAACTTCACTTGAGGTTAGCTTATTTCACTGATGGCAAAGTTACCCGGCCCAGCTCAGACCCACACACCCGAAGACTTGGGAGCTTTCTCATAGCAAGCCTAGTCTATTTACTTTACTATCAAGTTTGAGTTGGGCTCGCTCAGATTTTTATTAAAATATATATTATAAATAATAATAATAATATTATAATATTTGAAAATAAAAAAATCAACAAAACTTAATTCCCTGAAACCGTGAAAATAATCTATCTGCCGAAACACCTCCTCGAGGCCCGCAGCCGCCTCAACGTCTCACTTCTGCTGTGGCCACCACCCTACTGCCGCCGAAAATCACCTAGCTTTAATAATCAATCGTCAGTCTCGCTCATCTTTCCTCAGACCCTGGTTCTTCACCTTCATCAGTTCGTCCCCTGGTGTCTCTAGCACTGGTACGTCCTTTCTGGGATTGTGTGAATTAACTTACTTTGAAATCAGTTTCTAACATATAAAAAATTTCTCCTAGAATTATGAAAAATAATATGAAATTCCTTTTAAAGTCAAAGTTTTATAATTCATGGGAAATTTCTGTTCAAGAAAAGTGGTTACGGACTCATTTTAGTCATATTTCAATGGAGATGAATGATGTTTTTGAGTTCAACGGGTAAAAAGAAAGGTCAACAAGAAAGGTGGCTATGGCCTATGTTGATGAAGATACAATAAAATTCCAAAACCGGGTCATTGTTCCTTTTGAATTCAAATAGTTGTTGACTGCCTTTACCCAATTAGTTTGGGGTTCAATGTAATATCCCTAAATACAAATAAAAATGTGGGTGGAAATGGTCACGTGTGTTTGTTTTGCGTGTAGGCTGTGTATAGATCGGGTTAAGTTCTGGTTGGTGTTTCGGTATTTTCTATGTTTCTGTCTTCGTCCATCTGTTCTTTGCTTGCTGCTTTTGGATTGGGGTTTTCTTGTTTAATGTTAAATGTTTGATGAATGTATTTGTGATGTGGGGTGGGTTTAATTTCATGTTTCCTATTTATTTTTTCGCTTTTTAATTACTGTTTCTTTTGATTCTTACCCATGCTTGGTTGAAGGCGCTTGTTTGCGCTTCATTATATCTTCTTACCATCCTCCTTCTCCATTCCATTCCTCTATCATTTAGACTTGCATACCAAAAAAAATTAAAGTATGAAACACCCACGTGAATAACTTTTATTTTGTTTTTCTTCCTTTTATGGTATATGTTCTGGAATGTTATATGTGGTGGTTACTGATTCTTTTAGATAGGAAAACCATTTATATGAGGTTCATTTTATATCACTTCTGATGTTCTATTAGGATCTTTATGAACCTCAACTGTGTATCTACTCACTTTTGTTTGGTGCAATTTTGGAATTTTTCCTCTACTGTGTATCTCCATTTTTTTGCTGATAGTGGCAACTAGTCACTTTTGTTTAATATTGTTTTCAAGTTATTTACATCATGTTTCCTCTTAACAATTGGCTAGTTTTTTTTTTTTTTTTGGACGTTTATGTACTTTAGTCTGGCATTAGCTTTCAGTTTGTGTGTGGATATGCTGTACTCGCATTAAGGGCTTCCTAACTCTAGCTATGATCAAACTAGCGTGTTGAATTTCATGCTTTGCTTGCTAAAGTAATTTAAGATTTTGGTCTTCCTGTATGTTGGATGAAACGGAACTTTGTACTTCTCTTTTGGTGTCTATTTCTTCAGTATTTAAGGAAGGCTCCTTTTTTTATTCATCAAAACATAATTAGAGATGGGTCTTTGGAATTTGGATTATTGTTTTCTGGCTTGGGTTCTTTTGTTGTTTATACAATAAGAGTTTACTTTTCTTTTTGTATAGTTTTTGGAGTCCTTTAGGATTTTTTGGACAACTACTTTTTTGTGTTCAGCAAGTCGCTTTCGTAATTCCTTTTTGAGTCTACTAAATTTATTTTTCTGTGTTTCCTAGAAAAAAAAAAAAAAAATCCTTTGAGTAATATGCATAACCCCATGTAGTATGGGTAGTAGGAAGTCCTTTTATGCATTCTATCAGTTTTACAGTAATAGGGACAGGTCTCTTTGTGTGAATTTTAAGTTTTATGTTAATAGTAACAAGTCTTTTTAATGTGTTCTACAAAATTTCGTTCATAGTAATATGTATATTTCTTATGTTAGGTTCCTGACAAGATGTCCTCAAAAATTGCCCAAATCCACCTTGTCAGTTCACATCCTGAGGTTTATGAACCATGTGATGATTCTTTTGCACTAGTTGATGCACTTTTGGCTGATCGAATTAATTTGTTAGAGCATCGCCCAACTTTGTGCATGGAAGTGGGTTGTGGTAGTGGATATGTTATCACTTCTCTAGCACTTATGCTTGGGCACGAAAATTCTGGGTTACACTATCTTGCCACTGATATCAACCCTCATGCAGTGGAAGTAACCCGTAATACACTTGAAGCACATGGTGTTCATGCAGAGTTGATAAACACAGACATTGCATCAGGATTGGAGAGTCGTTTAGGAGGAATGGTTGATGTGATGGTTGTGAATCCACCTTATGTACCAACACCTGAAGATGAAGTGGGTCGTGAAGGAATTGCCTCTGCTTGGGCTGGAGGGGAGAAGGGCCGGAGTGTTATTGATAAGATACTACCTATTGCTGACAAACTCTTGTCAGATAGAGGCTGGTTATACTTGGTCACTCTTACGACAAATAATCCTTTGCAGATTTGCCTTCAAATGAGAGAGAAGGGCTATGCTTCTAGAATTGTTATCCAAAGATCAACAGAGGAAGAGAGTCTCCACATCATCAAGTTTTGGCGGAATATTGATATTTAATTGCTGGCTGAGAAACTTGTGGCAATTAATAGAAAAACTGTTCATACACAGTCCTGTTTTGTCATAAGAAATTGAGATTATGTATTGATTCGATGAATCGGTTGAAGAAACTGTTAGATGATGCCTTTTTTTTTCTTCTCTTGTTTTTTTATCTTGTATTTTTGTGGGGTTTAAGGTTTTTCTCTTCCTGTGGTTTGGAATGGTCTTTTCTTTAAGGCTGTTTTCACCATCTAGTACATGCTTATGGTGTCTTATTATTTTTTTATTTGCATACTGCTTTGTTTTGATTTTCTTTTCTTTCTTGCATTCTTGTTTTCTTTTATAATCACAATGATTTAATCATTTAAATGATCTGTCCTTCTGCTCCTTTTAGATGGATCCAACAATTGCATCAAATCTAGATTTAAGTAATGGGGAACTAGGAAAGGTTGAAGGTAATGCTACAGATGTTGAGGATTTTGGCAAAAGCATTGAAGATATATTGCAGAGAGTTTCTCAGGTTAGTCTTATGATAAAATAAAAAATACTAGTCACTTAGAATTTGATTGTTGTCCTCTCATCTGCTTGTTGATATTTTCCATCTGATATTTATTTGATCACTTGAGAATTTGATTCTATATATATATATATATTATATATTTTTTTCCAGAAAAAAAGAAAAATCTTAAAATGATACCTTGCACCTGTGACCACCAATAATGACTACGCATTAACGTAGTGGCTATATTATTTCTTTTGAAGGATGAGAAATGGTGAAACAGTGTGGGTGAAAGAGAGTTATTTTTGCAGGTCTTATCTAGAGTGGTTGATAGTTAGTCTGGATGCCTTTGAGCCTTTCAATGTAATAAAGGCTAAAGTTCCTCCTAAATTCAATTTTCTTACAAAAGAAAATGTAGAGACCGTTGTGTTAATGTGGAACCCTGTCACTACCAATTCTTTTGCAATTAGCACCAATCACCTCAGCCATCTGGCTAATTATCTTCACTGTCACTACATGCATGAATATTCTTGTGCTTCGAGCCCTTGACTACCATTCCCATTGTCAATTCTATTTCCTCTGCATTTCCTTCAATTGTAAGAGCCATATCGATGTCGCTGCTACCAAAGTTTCAAATAGCCCTTCACCACCATTGATAGCACCTACTATGGAGACTTCTTGTTCTTTATTAAGCTTCTTACTTTTGAATTTGCCTTTTTCTTGAGGTAATGACTTGTTTAGTGCTTTGTTTTACTTGCAGCTTGAGCAAAAATTGAATGAGGTTGAACAATTCTACTCAACTATGGATAATACTCAACCAAACGCTTCAAAATGTAGCCCAGTTATGAAGGAGAAAGTGAAGGACAGACATATTGCTTGCATTGAGAAGCAGCAGCAGGATGCAACACATAGAGAAGAAGCTGCTGGAAGGAGAATGCAAGAGCTTAAGCGCCAGTTTGTTGCAATATTTCGTCAGGCAAGTACCAAGCTTAGCAAATTTTGCTTATTTTCCTTCAGGCTGTGACTACACATGCCTGCTTTCGAGGTTATTTCATTGTACATGTATCCTTTCCACTTTTGGCTTACGTGTTGTGGATTTTATCATGTTTATTCTGTTCCCTGTCAATAATTCTATGTTTTATAAAAGAGGACTCATAAGTTTTTCCAAATTTGTCCTTCAGTACCTGTGTGATGATAAGATATGGGATTGTACCAAAGTCCCTGACTCTGAATCCTTGTTATTTGCACCTCTTAGAAATTTTTTTTCTATAATCTTTCTTATCAAATAACAACCATTCTGGAATCACTTTATACATGTGTTATGCTAGATGGTCGTAGGTATTGCCATTTTCTTGAAAGATTTCATAATTGTGGTGCGTTAGTTATCCAAAAGGGTAGCCATAAAAGTACACATTTTATTAATAATGTCATTGTCAGGTTATCAGAGAGCATGGAGAGGTTAGATTCCTGCTTTTTCTTGGCTGTTTACATTTGATGTTGTGTTAAACCCACATCCATGCTCTTTTGGGGGTCCCAAAATGATATATTGTAATTTCTCATCTTGATTCACCTTCTAGTTGTTGTGGGCTGGGTTGAGGATCTCCATTTTGGGCTATTCATTATTTGAATTAGGATCATTTGTTACTGATGGATCCTATGATCAGCTAATTTTACAAACAGCTTCCTGGATAATGTTTGCCATTCCTAGCTGCAGTTTAAAGAGCCGTTAAAATTGTGGGATTGTAGAGCATATTGTCCTCATGCACAAATTTCACTTGGTTCACTAAATCAATTAGTTGTGACTTTTTATACTCCTTATAATCTTTTAGGAGGATGATATGTTTAAAAAATGACATTTTTATTTCTTGAAAAAGGAGAGAAAAACGAAATAATATGAATATCCGCATCATTTACTTGACAAATTTAAACAAGTTTTACCCTCAAATATTATTTCCTTGCTAACGGAAAAGCTTGATTGTGGTAATAAATCTTAATTCTTTCTTAAAGGTAAGTTTGAAGACAACAGGAAAAAGGAGGACAAATATACTCCTTTCCCAGAGAGAAAAAGGTCTCTTCATATTTGATGTTAATGCTAAATTCATGCAGATGAAGTTAACCATTGCATTTGTGAAAAGTTATGTCTGTTTTCTTATCTGTTGTCTGAAATCTCTATGTGAACTTACCTTAAAATCTGGATATCTGTTTTTTAGAACCTTATTAGAATGCTTCAGATTCAATTAACAGTGCAATCATTTCTCAAGGGTAATTAGTAGTATATTTGTTTGTAATGTTTCAGATCACTCAGCACAAGTGGGCTTGGCCTTTCTTGCATCCTGTAGATGTAGAAGGTCTTGGGTTGCATGACTATTATGAGGTAAGGTTTCTACTTGTGAAGCTTTTTCATTGTTTGTCATTTGTCCCTTTGCTTTATATTAATTGGAATACCTCAAAAATTTTAATGTGCTTGTTTCTTAACCAGAAAAGGTATGCCATTTATTAATTCTATTGATAAGTGTTTAGATGAAAAAGAAAGAAGGAAAATTTAAATGCTATCCTCAGCTTGAACTGTACATATAAATTGTACAATTTGACTTTCTAGGTGAATTTCCTATGGATGGATATGTCACTGCCTTTCATTCATAGCTATCCAATTTTAATCTTGGAAAAAGTTTTCCCGTAGCTTTCAATTAATATGTTGTAAGTTTTTGATGCCAGGTTATTGACAAGCCTATGGACTTCAGTACAATAAAAAATAAGATGGATGGTATTGGTTACAAGAATGTCAGGGAGATTTATGCTGATGTCAGGTTGGTTTTTAAAAATGCAATGAAATACAATGATGAAAGAAATGATGTCCACGTAATGGCGAAGTCTTTGTTGGAAAAATTTGAAGAGAAGTGGCTGCAACTTTTACCAAAAGTTGTGGAAGAGGTAAACTGGTTCTAGTATGACCATTTTTCAGAAGGTTACTTTTATTTATTTTTATCTGAAATCCATTGACACTGATGTAAGTCTTGTATATATATTGATTTCTGAATTTAAATATGGGAACGAGAAGGGGGGTTTTAGGAGTTGGAAAAGGACAGTGGAGAAGGATTTGGGTGATGGATGAAGGTCTGCGAAAGAAGGAAAGAGAAGGGTATATCATGTAAAAAAAAGTTTTTAGATCTAGATAAAATGGTAATACATTTGTTCTCAAATAATTTTTCTTTTAATTTAGAAAAAAATCTTAAATTTACTAGTAAGTTAGAAAAGAAAATGATGCAAACATTGTATCTGATAATGAAATGTGGGCTTTTTTTTTTAATTTTCTTGTACCTAGAAATCCTTCAACCTTTTTCTTCATTGAGTTTAAACTGGGGACAACTTCCACACCTTATTAGTTGATACCCAAGAAACTTGTGGATATACATATACCAAGTATGTGGACCCAGGAGGGTTAAACCCTTGACGTCAGTGATAAGATCAAGGGCATTTTATAACTTGATTATACATATTAGAAATATGAAACTGTTATCCCAACCTTGGGGCTAAACAACCTTTTTGTCCTTGACTGCTTTGGATTATTCATTAGTATTACTTTTGGGATTAGGATTATTTGATTGCCTAGAATTCCCGCATTTTCATACTTGATTTTTCAATACAACCATTACTAAAATTTTAGATTCCTATTTCTACTAGACATACTCTTCAAAATCCCAAAAGATTTCCCTGAATTTACATTGAAAAGCACTTTTTGTCATTGTTTTGCTCTATTTCACTTATTTCATTTTATGATACCCTATCATAAAATTTTCATGGATCTTAAATAATCATACATAAACAAAAAGAGCTCAATGAACCTCTATATGGAATTGTAAGCTCTTGATTTCTCTTCTCCATAAATAACTCTCACGCTTTTGAAATTCAATACATTTTGTCATGCTCTTCACATTTTCCTTGAGTCATGCTTTAATTCTTTACTTAACAAAAAGAGAAAAAAAGAAAAAATAAAAAGAACTGCTATAGGTATGTATCCATACACAAATAATTAACAAAGTTTTGAGCAACCGGAATTATTTGCATCTAGAAAAAATGAAATTATTGCATTTGGCAGTTCATGTAATCTTTTTCTGGAAATAACTGGCAAAGTGTTATTTTCTTATTAATCAGCCTTAAAAGTCATAAAGTTATATCCTTTATTATTCATGGGGTTTGGATTATTTTGACACTTCAATTTCTCTTATGAATCAATAGTTATTCCCATTTAATTTTGTCATGGCTTCCATAAAATTATATTTTTCAAATCCGACAATGCTGCAGAATCTATCAGTAATAAGAAAAGTTCGGTTTACGAAAGTCATGTGGAAAAGGTGAATAGAGCAACACTTTGAGTATGCAATAACTTTAGTTGTAAAAAGAAAAGTGAGTTAGGATTTATGATAAAAAGTTGTAAAATATAGTTTTACTTCATTAGTTTTTTTAACTACGGAACCTCTGGGGTTGTTTTACTTCATTTGTCCTTCAAGATCCTTCAAAGGCTTTGGGTTTCAACCAAGAGGTTAATCCCAAGGGGGTAGAGTTAGTGGTAAAAGCACTTGGTTACCAATGTTCTTGAGTCTGGAAGTAGCCCCAATTCAGAACTTGTTGAACAAGGGCAAGGTCAAAGGATTTTTGGGTAATTAGAGAAAAAAAGAAGAAGCAAGAGGTCGTGGGTTAAATTCCCTTGGGCCACCTACCTGAGATATTATATTCCACAAGTGTCTGGCTACCAAGGTTGTAGGAGTCTGGAAATAACCTAAGTTTAGAACTAGTGGACACTTAGGGAAGGTTGAGGATTTTCCGGTATTTAAGAATGTAATTTCAATTAAGAATATTTTAGTACATATAAAATTTTAGATAAAAGTATTTTCATGGGTGAATATAGCTACTATTCTTGTTGTCTGTGAAGGTACTCTTCTATATCTTGTTTTATTATCTGTGCATCATTTGATGGCTTCCATACTTGTGTACTTCTAGGAGAAAAGACAAGAAGAGGAGGAAACAAAGGCACAGCAAGATGTGCAACTCAATCAGGAAGCTTTTCATGCCAATATGGCTAGGAATTTAAGCAGTGAAGTATGCCATACAAGTACTTCTTTCTAATTTTTTACAATATAACTTGTATGAATGCCCAAATTTAGACTGATCTCAGATAACAACGTTCTAGGAGGTCAAGTTTTTCTACAACTGTAAATTATAGAAAACCTGTCATGGAATAGTGTTGGTGAGATTATTGACAAAGCTTCTTGAAACTTAAGTTAGATAAAAATTTCTTATGATTGCAACTTTTTTCGACATGTATTTGGTTTGATCTTGTGTATGTAGACCTTGGGCAATCCTTTGTTATTTATATGTATGTATGTATGTATATATATATATATATATATATATATATATATATATTTTTTTTTTTTTTTATAATTTTTTAGGGGTTTTTCCTCTGGCCGATGTCATTGCTATTAACTTTAGGTCCTTGCCTGTNTTTATTTATATATATATATATATATATATATATATATATATTTTTTTTTTTTTTTTATAATTTTTTAGGGGTTTTTCCTCTGGCCGATGTCATTGCTATTAACTTTAGGTCCTTGCCTGTTAGTGGAGCTTTATTCTAGGTTGTGGTGCTTTATGGCATCTTAGAAATGTTGTTTCTCAAATGTACTCAAGTCTTAGGAGAGGTGGGTGGCCAATCTTTATCTCCTAGGTTCTAGGAAAGCAGGTAATGATCTCTTAGTAGTGGGACCCGCCAGGCATTGTTGGACTAATTCTTCTCTATTTAATTAAAGCCCAACTTTTTTTTGGAATCCATCATGTGATGTCTGCAAATGTGTAAATTTGGTCTTTATATTTTGTTCAACAATAGCCCTCCAACACCTTAATTCTTAAGTGATATCAAATTAAGAGGCTTAATTTAAGGAGAGGTTAATTTGAGATTTGAAATTCGGGTTTTAGCTTTAGCAAGCTATCATGTGCATCTCTCACAAGCTCACTCTCAGCCATAAGATGATGAAAAGGTTTTCGGTGGAGAAACAGTTAAGCATTTTCCCTTTTCATTCTCCTTATCGTTTGAATCCTCTAGAAGTCTTACTAGAATCAACTGCGTCAACTAGAATCTTCAGACTGTGAATCACTTATCACATGAGAGCCTCTATATCTCTCCTGAGAATTGGATGCCATTTGTGGAGCAACATACAGTAAGTTGGTATTAAGCACCAAAATCTGGAAAATTGCTATACTAGTTTGTAGTTCAGCTCAACAACCTAAATATAATAGTCATGACAAGAAATGGGGAAAATGCCCCTAAAATATCTCTTTACATTATTGAAGAAAGACTTCATAAATACTAAGGGGTTACCCAAGTCCTATGCATGGTACACCAAAATACTTGTTGCAGAAGTTACACTTGTAGGACATTTTAGCTGATTGACGCATCAAAGAGGGCCCAAAGGTAAACATTTACAATTTGCTTTCACGGTAGTTTTTCTCTAACTTTTCGTTATGAAAAGCTGATCCATATGGTTGTTGTTATCTAAGCTGAGTCCAAAATTGGGCATCAACAATTTGAAACCAAGTTTTTTGTAAGTTTATGAACTGCTTGAACCTTTATAAATTACATTTAAAGTTAAAAGTTTTGTCTTTATGGGAAGTATACTCTACAGAATGTGTAGCAGCATAAATTTAAACTGTATTCAGATTTATGATGTCATTTACATGCAAGTACTGTTAAAAATGTTCTAGCAAAAGTTAGTTGTATATGGGCTTCAATCGTTTGCAACTTTGCCTTGGTTAACATCATAAATTTTGAACTGTTCTCAGCTTAGTGATGTTTATATGCAACTGGAAAAACTCAGAGAACTGGTGGTTCAGAAGTGCAGGTTAGTATAACAATCCATGTTAAATGCAACTTCTATCTTCTATTTGATTGCTTCAAATGAATAGGTTTTTTGCAGCAATATTGTTTATATGGTTTCTTTCTTCATATAAATTATTCACATGACTAGCAACCTTGTGATTGGGTTTGAAGATGTGGCCCTGTGGTGGGCATGGGCTGATTTGTGGCAGATGGAATTGGTGAGACATGATTTAGGTCTTTTTAAAATTTTTTTAATTAATTTTTTTTTGCTTTTAGAAAGGAGTTGATTATGGAAAGGAGGAAGTAGTTGAAAGTTGAAATCTTGGGTTTTGGTCCTATGTTTGTCATTACAAAGAACTAGGGTATGAGTGTAGGTAAGAGAAATAAAAAAGGCTATCCTTAAATCTCATATTTCATGTGCGTATATATCCAAAAATCTCTTGACCGTTATCCTATTCGTTGAGTTGGTGCGTTGGTGCAAAGTAGGTGGCCCCTAGGGGATTTAAACGCATTGACCTCTTCGTATTTCCTAAATATATTTAACCACTATAGGTTTATGAATTTGTCATAAATGCCCTTATGTTACTGCCTGTCCAAAATACTTTGATAATGGCATTTATACCTTACAACCTTATTGATATAAATAAACTTGAAGTAAAATTTCAGAATGAAATATCATATAATCCAATGTAGCTATACAGTTCTATTTCTTAATAATTTGTATATATATTAAAAATCTATTTGAGGTAAAGAGTCTTAGAAAATTTACAGAGGTGCAGATCTGTCAAACATCTCCAAACTGTCATTGCAGAACACAGCTTTTCCAGTTCCAATCCCTTATTACTTAGCCAATTTGCGCCTAGACATGATTGTTCAATTTCTCTTCTAAGGACATTTACCAAACACATTTCATCATTTCAATTCCAAAAAGAAAACCAACTCTTTTTGCATAGATCATTCAACTAATCATTCTAACTGCAAGTATGTGTACCACATGATGCTACTAGCTCACCACGGCACATTCCATTTTATCTTTGTAACATTCCAAACACCCGAGGCTGCATAAACCATGGCCTCCAATTTGCCTAGCATCCAGTATGCATTCTGAAACCAGAGACAAGATTTCCTGTTGTTCAGATTGAATATAGAAGAAAGTGTTTGACAGAGAAGATGAAAAAGAGAATTTACTTGGGTGTAAGAGTACAGGCATTAAATGAATTAGATTTTGATGTCTGGAGAATTTGATTTGGATCACTTTGGATTATCGTGATGTGGTTCTTGGATTTGCTGCTTAGATTTGAAAAGGAGAAAAATATGGTGAGAGAATCATCTAGAAGAGAGAGAGAGAGAGAAGAGAGGAAGACAAGACATTAAGAATTAAAGACAGTCCTTACGCAAAATTTAAAATCTTATTTCTATGTTTCCAATGATAAAATACTGAGGAGTTTGATGTGGGGTATAAGTTTTCTGTAGATTTTGTTTAACTTTTATGGGATTGTTTTTTATGTTCGTGTGGACTTCTAGTCCGCTTTTTGTATCTCTTTTCTACTTCTAATGATATTCTATTTTTCTTTTATAAAAAAGTGATAAAATACTGAGGTCTTAAGTCTGTTTATTCCACCAGAAACTTACAAAAAGCAGGTATGTTTTAGAAAGTTTTTTAATCTTCTGGTGTTTAAAATGTTTGAAGAAATACAATAGTTGAACAAAATAACCCAAGACAATAGGGGAATCAAGAGAAAAAAGGAAGTTTTAGATTTCATCATTTAGCATTTTGAGGAAATTAAAGCAGAAAATGAGAGCCTTTTCAGATTCTAATCATTTCCTAACATTTTTTCTAGGGACTAATATTCATATTACTAAATTGTAAATTCTGCAACTAAAAGTTCGTTTCCATTAGTTTGTTCATTGTGCACCCAACAGCAACACGGTAAAGTTGGGGTGAAAAAATGAAGTTTGCGTCTTGTTGGTTTCATCATAACTCAAAAACCGTTGTTAAAATATATTAAATTTGTACACTTCCTATGGGCATATACGGATGCATTACATTTTCTGATAATTCCTTTTGCATATATTCCTGTCATATTCGTGGTTGTTTTCGTACTTGATTAAGAAATTGATCTTGGCTTCTTAATTTCTTATGCTGGTATATCATTTTTAATCAATGCCAACTGTGGTTGCCCAATTTCAGAAAAATGTCAACGGCAGAGAAGAAAAAACTTGGGACAGCTCTCACTAGATTATCTCCAGAAGATCTTGGTAAGGCACTGGATATAGTTGCTGAGAGTAACCCAAGCTTCCAAGCAACAGCACAAGAAGTCAACCTAGACATGGATGCTCAGGTCAACATTCCATATTGCACTTAAAAGATTGTTGTCTAAAATCATTTATGTTTGTCAATTTATTTATGAAAGATCACATAGAACTAACATTTACCTTTGATTTTATTCTAATTGTTTTTTAAAATCAACAGAGCGAGATAACATTGTGGAGGTTAAAGGTTTATGTACAAGAAATGCTAAGAGTTGCTGGCAGGAGTTCTGGAGATACTGGATGCAACAACAATAACAACAATGATGATGATAACAACAATGACAATAACAGCAACAAAAAGAACAATAACAAGAACAATGCGAAAAGAAGAAGAGAGATTTGTGATCCACTTGCCAAGGCTGCAGTAAAAAAGACGAAGAAACTGTCCCCTAATACATGACCTAGCTTGCAGCATATTTGTTTTTCTTGTTGCATATCTTTGTTTAAGAATCATAATCTTGTGCAGATTCTGAACATCACCCTCACTCTGTAAATTCCCTCAATGCAGAGCTTTTTTTGACCATTGTGTAAACACATCTCAAATCTTCAATTTTGCCCTTCGCCTAAGATCCATTGGTCTAGGGATCCGTGTGATGCATGCACTAACATATTCTTTTAAATATATTTCCATGATTTTGATCCACTGCCTTCTAGTGTTTTGTCCATGCCTAAGAATTAATGGCACTGCAGAGATACATGATACACCCTTGGGTGTTGCTTTTAACAATTGATTTGCCTTTATTGATTTGATTTCTGTTAGATAAACTAAACTAAAGCTTCATACTCGGAACTTGGATGATCAGATATATTCAGGATGTGTGTTACCATGGCTTATGGTGCTATTTCCTGGAAGAATACTAAGTGTACTCGGTGGCATTCCCTATTATGTTCACAATGAATTTAAATGAATTAAGCTCTCTGATCTCTTCATCTTGTAGATCTAATATGTTAGTCATTTGATATCTTCTAAGGAAACATATCTTTTTCTTACTAAGGAATGCATACGATTCACGATATAACCAACTATAGGATGACTAAAACTATTAGGTTTTTTCAACTATTAAAAGTGACCTTATCGTTAATTAATTTAGCTTGAATTAACAGAATTAGGTTTGATGCAAAGAGTGAGAACGAAAAGACTTATCCACTCTTATTTTGTTTTTGATAAATATCATCTTGATATAGAGAAAAGAAAAATATATCTATTTTTATTTTTTGTTTGTTAATTATTAACATTTTTTATCTTGAGATTTTAATTTGTTTTAATTTTTTAATTTTCAAACTGATATTATTAACGCGAAGGTACTGTTATTTTCAAAATTTATTTTTAATTAATAGGATTCTTTTTGTTGTTATTTTGAGATTTTAATTTGTTAGTTTTTTTATTTTATTTTTTAGATTTATTATTGTTATGACTAAAAAATTATTATTTTTATTATTATGTTTTTAATTATTAAAAGTTTACGGTTGTTGTGATTTAAAAGCTTTAATGAGATGATGGAGATTTTATTAGTTTGTCATTCATTTTAACTTAATTTGACTAATTATAAGGTTATTATTGATATTTGATTAAGCCTTAGAGTTACATTTGATATTTACCATTAATTATATATTAATTTTTAGATATTCTTCTTTATTTAAAGGTCAAACATATCAAAATTACTTGAATAATAATAATATTATTATTTGAACTCATATATTATTTGACATTCATTTTTTAGATTTCAAACAGGGACATTAAAAGAAACATACATAGAAAATCCTATTATTCTTCATTAATATCGTATCATGATTAGTTATGAAGTCTTAAAGGTCAGACTAGAACCATTCGACTTTTCTTCTATCAGTTTCTGAAGACGTTTTAACATTGAAGGGCTTAGATAATTCTTCCAATCTTCCACCTTCCCTTTCTTCTAGTAGAGAAAATTTTTAGACTCTGCAGTTGGGTTTCTACCGTTTTGTTCTTGGTACTTGTTTAATCACTCCATGGCTCTCTTCTTCTTCTTCTTTAGTGAAAGGACATCCTAAAAAATTAACCAATTTCATAACATTAAAGTGTTTTAAACAGAGAAATTCAACTCCTTATTTCATTCATTCAATCAAAGAATTACAACCTTATACATAGGACATCGTATCCTTCAATCAGGAATATTTATAACTCTAAATAAGAAGATAAATTTCTCACTGTATAAGAAAGAACAACCATTTCTAACTATGAAATAATCATACAAAATCTTCTCCTAAGATAGAAAAGGTATCAATCAAGAATCTTAACACTCCTCTCAAGTTGGTGCATAGATGTCAACCAACTTGTTTAAGACTTTTGAGAACATTCTACTATGGACTACTTTGGTGAGAATGACGGCCAATCTTCACATCAAACCTTACGCAATTTAAAGATTTTTCCATCCAATTATTCTTTGATGAAGAATCTATCTACCTTAGCATGCTTTGTACGATCATGTTGAACTGGATTATAGGTAATATCACATGCTGCTTTATTATCATAATATAGCCGAATTTGTTGCATAGGTGGATAACCCAAATCTTGCAAGATAAGTTTAAGCCATAAAGTCCCACATAATCCAAGTGCCATTCCTCTAAATTCAGCTTCTGCACTTGATTTGGGGACAACATTCTATTTTTTGCTTCGCCATGCAACAAGATTACCCTATAAAGTAACCGAAAGTAGATCTTTTGTCATCGATCGCTCTAACCTAGTTAACATCATTATATGCATCCATATTTCGATAATCCGTATTTTCAGTAAATAAGAATCCCTTTCTAGGGGAAGATTTTAGATACCTCAACACACTCATTACTGCATTCATATGTTGCTCTCTGGGTTCATGCATAAACTAGCTGACAAAACTCAAGACATAGGCAAGGTCTGGCCTTGTATGAGGTAAGTAAATCAATCTCCCTACTAGTCTTTCTATCTCTCTTTGTCAACTGGTACTTGATTAGACTCAATACAGAGCTTCAACCTTTCTTCAACATGGTATTAGCTATTGACAAACAAACATACCGGTTTCTTGCAACAAATCTAGGACATATTTTCTTTGAAACAAAAAAATTCCTTTATCAGATCGAGACACTTTAATTTCAAGAAAATATTTCAAGGGATTGAGATCTTTCATTTCAAATTCAGTGGGCAAGTAATTTTGTAGAGCCTTCATTCTTCAGGATCATTTTTTGTAACCACCATATCATCCATATATACAATAAGTGTAGTTATCTTGTCCTACTATTTCTTCTTTAGGAATAAAGTGTGAGATCCATATAGACTTCTTTGGACAACTCTTGTGTAGGAATGCATTCTTCATATCAAATTGTTGTAATGGTCAATCTAAGTTTGCAGCTAAAGACAACAATACTGAAACAACATTGATTTTAGCTATTGTTACATATGTCTCGTATAATCAATCCTATAGGTTTAGGTGTAACTTTTTTCCACAGGGGTTGCTTTTAAATGTTTGATTGTACCATCTGCTTTATACTTTATAGTGTCAATCCATCAGCATCCAACTGGTTTCTTTTATGGTGGATAATTAACTAGTTCCTAAGTTTTATTTTTCTGCAAGGATTGCATTTATTCGTTAATAGCGGCTTTTCACCTTGGGGCTAAAGCTTCTTGCATATTGTTAGGAATAGATATCCTAGATAATTGATTTAAAAATGACTTGTTTGATTTTGACAAACGATGGTTAGACACATAATGACTCATAAAAGATATTTAGCTTTACTCGCACATTTAGGTTCATATGTGAGTTTAAGAATATCTCTCGTGTGATGTTATGGTAACTATTTTTGGAATGGTTTAGACACTAAAGTAAGAACATTATCAACAAACAATTACTTTCGTATATCAGTTGTTTGTGGTATGAGTGACTCGAATTCGTATGAAGATGAAGGTGGAGCCATACTTTTAGTTTCTAGGTGTCCATCATTACTTTGATCCAAACTTATAGTTTCCATATCCAAGTCACCTATATCTTGGTTACCAAAAGAAGAAAATTTGCCAATATAAGAGATTTCATAATATGAGAGTATGTACTTCTTCATGATGACACTCCCACTAAAGTTCAGATTCAGATGAAAAATACATTGAATCTTTATGAAATACAACATCCATAGTGATAAACATTCTTAGAG
Organism: Bursera palmeri; assembly: GCA_026225775.1. Classification (NCBI taxonomy): domain Eukaryota; kingdom Viridiplantae; phylum Streptophyta; class Magnoliopsida; order Sapindales; family Burseraceae; genus Bursera; species Bursera palmeri. The sequence goes on along the minus strand of JANKKB010029088.1, from coordinate 1,189 downwards.
TGGGAGGATGATAGCATCAATATCCCTTTTGATAAGTAGCATACCCTAATAAAACTCACCTCAATGCTCAAGGAGTCAACTTGTTGCGCTGATGGTTATAGAGATGTAAAATGCTAAATAAACAAACATGTGAGAAGGTAAATTTGGGACAGTAGGAGCAATGACTAGCCCAACAAGGGCTTGGAAAGGAGTCCGAAAGCTAATAGAACTAGAAGGTACCTGGTTGATTACATATGCAAAAGAGGCAAGTGCTTCACCCCAATAGGATAATGGTATATGAGCTTCTATCAACAAAGCATATACAACCTCTAATAAGTGTCGATTCTTTCACTTGGCGACCCCATTCTGCTATGGAGTACTGGAACAAGTAGTTTGATGAATAATTCCATGGGCTTCCATATGTTTTTAAAATTCAGAATTATGATATTCTCCACCATTGTCACTATGAAAATCTTGAACTTGTGCATTGTACTAAGTACGAACAATCTTATGAAATTTCTAAAATAACACATTCACTTCATCTTTGGATCTCATCAAGCATATCTAGATAATTTTGGTTTAGTCATCAATAAAGGTAATAGACCAACATAATCCATTCAAAGTATGGATTTTGGACGGACCCTACATATCAGCATGGATAGCCATAAAAAGAAATTTTTTTTTATTGAATATTAACGGAAATGAAGTACGATGGCTTTTAGCTAGTTCACAAACATCACATTGAAAACTAGAAACAATAAACTAAGAAATAGTTCTTTTAGGAACCTAAATGAAGCATGTCTCAAATGACGATAGTGTCAAATTGTTTATTCTCCCCCTTAGTATCATATACTATCAATGTGAAACGTAAATTGTTTGAACTCGTTGAAACCAAATCCAGAAAATATAACTTACCTTGTCTAATACCACAACCAATCGTCTGCTTTGTTCGGACGTCCTTAAACACATAAGATTTAGGCCAAAAAATTACAATACAAGATTAAACTTTGGTTAGTTGAGAAACAGACAAAAGATTATAATCCAAATATGAAACAACTAAAATAAAATCTAAATTTAAAGTATAAGTGGGCAACGATCCTTCCCTAATAACCATTTTTGAAGTACCATTGGAAGTTGATCACGTTCAAAATTTACCTTCGGCTAAACGGTTGTTGTAGTATAGCTTTAGGTATCGAATCCACAGGGAAGC
>JANKKB010029087.1:6038-19647 GCA_026225775.1 Bursera palmeri | reverse complement strand
ATTCTTCTTAATAATTAACAATTGATGATATTAATTAAGGTACCAAAACTGACTTGATCAAGAGGTTATATTAAAAATATGTATATATCTTGTGACTTGTGTACTTCTTTTATTATTAAAAAGAAATTGCTAATATATATTTTACAAGAGTAGGTATATGAACCTCCAAATTCATTCTATACACCTCATTTCTCAAAAACACCATTAAAATTTTAAAAATTTAAATCCTACTCTATACACCTCCTTATATACCACATAGGCCCTTATTATATCTAATAATACAAAGTCTATGTCAATTAAGAAAGATGTTGGAGTGTTAACTTCAATCTACACCAAAGAGATAAGAGTAGTTAATGCAAATCCTTCATTATTACCAAGACTTGTGAACAATTTTAATTACAACTCCAATGACTGCATATTCAAAAATACTCACATCAACAAAGCTTCCTATTTTATAAAAGATATGGGCATATATTAGGTTCTCAAATAATATGTAATTTTAATAATAAGAAATTTTAGATAATTTAAGATTAAAAAATTAGGGATACCATGTATATCACATTCAAGAGTTGCTGTAAGATGGTGCACATGGTGATCGATATACTATGGAAGGTTCTCATGATCTCCAGCAACACCCAGGCTGTCTTGATGCCTATAACAGTCGTTCATATCTCATATAAGATCTTCTTTTCTCCTTTTCCTTTTTTGGCCACAAGCTTCTTTCCTTCTCAATGCTTCAACCTTGTTACGTTTACTAAAAATATCAACTTTTCACCACCCACGAACACTATTATAATTTGATCATGGTTACTTCGGAATTAAATTTGTAATTAATCAACCCATCCCAACATCTTCAAATAATATGTAATATAGTATACTAAAATTATTATAATCCTCTTTCAATTGAAAAGAATTAGGAAAAATAATAAAAAAATGATAAAATTAAGGGATGCGTTTGAAAATTAGACCAAATATTAAACTTTAAACGTTATGATAAATTCGATATTTATGTTCAAAATCCAACACCGTAGAATACATTAAACGTGATACTCATGTTCGATATCCTATTTGCTAATATCAAACGTTATTATGCACTTATCAATACGTAGAAAAATATAATGACATTTAAATTTAAAATTTAAGATACAGCTCATTTGGATTTTTTATTTTTACAGTCGTTTAGAAAATATAAAAGGTTGATCATGTTGCTGTAAAAGCATAGTCAGCTCTTGTCTACGACTCAGCTTGTCTGTAAAGTCTGAAAAATGGTGTGAAAATGCAGGGAAGCTTGGGATAATCACAATTATGATATAAAATATTTGCAAGATTCTCAGTTTTGCAAACCATTTAAGCAATCAAATTGCCTGATTAAATAAACAATTTTGAAGCTTTCCTAGCGTTCAAGCTATTCATTCAGACAACCAACGTCTTCACCATCCTACATGTCGGTTTCCTGCGGCGTTGAATGCGTTCTAGCCCTGGGTTTCGGCCGCTGGGTCTGGAAGCGCTGCACCCACGTGGGTTCCGACGACAGCGCCTCCTGGCCCACTGCCACGCCGGAGGAGTTCGAGCCAGTCCCGCGAGTCTGCCAGCTCATTTTAGCAGTCTATGAGACAGACCTCCACCACCCTCAGTTCCCACCTTCCGGCGGCTACAAACTGAACCCCGACTGGGTCCTGAAGCGCGTGACATACGAGCAAACCCAAGGCCGCGCGCCGCCCTACATCATCTACGTCGATCATGATCACCGTGAAATTGTCCTGGCCATTCGTGGGCTGAATTTGGTGAAAGAAAGCGATTACAAGTTGCTGTTAGATAACAGATTGGGCAGGCAAATGTTCGATGGAGGGTACGTCCATCATGGGCTGTTGAAGTCAGCAATTTGGTTGTTGAATCAAGAGAGTGAAACGTTGAAGAGATTGTGGGTTGAAAATGGGAAATCATATGATATGGTTTTTGCTGGGCACTCGTTGGGCTCTGGGGTGGCGGCGTTGTTGACGATTGTTGTGGTGAATCATAGAGATAGGCTTGGTGGGATTCCGAGGAATAAGGTTAGGTGTTATGCGGTGGCGCCGGCAAGGTGTATGTCTCTCAATTTGGCTGTCAAGTATGCAGATGTTATTCACTCTATTATTTTGCAGGTAAAATTTAGTATATTTGCTCTCAAATATTGAACTTTGGTTTATTATGAGTTTGATAAATGTTTTCACTTTAATTAAGATTCTTGGTTGTTAATTTTCCTATCTTAGTATTAAAGGAAAAAAAATGAATGAATGAAAAACGTTTTTTGTATTTGTGATTTTAAGTAGTGATTACTGAGATGATCTTGATATGGTTGATAGAAACTCATTTAACATGTCGTTATCAATTTTGTCCAGGATGATTTTTTGCCAAGAACTGCTACTCCATTGGAAGATATTTTTAAGTCTGTGTTCTGGTTAGTGTTCTTCTCAGAAGTTCTGTCATGTCTTGTGCCTCTTTACTTCATTTTGTACACTTAGTTGGGCAAATTGTCGTTAAGTTATCTCTGAAACCAGGTCATAATGATTTGGACAGTTTGCCCTGCTTATTATTTTTGGTGTGCTTGAGGGACACCTTCATACCAGAGGGTAGAAAGCTGAGAGATCCCAGAAGACTTTATGCGCCAGGTCGGATGTATCATATTGTAGAGAGAAAGTTTTGTAGGTAAGAGCATATTCAGATTATGGGTTTGTTCATTCTCATGATGCATCATCATCTTTCTGATGTTAACAATTGCCACATATTCTAGTGCTATGTGAAAACAAGTTATTTGTCTGCCATGGCACCCGAAGCTGTGATTAATATGTTTGAAATAATTTAGTGAATAGATTCTTGTGATCATTGCAATCGTAATTTGCATCCCATGCATATGCCTTGCTTTATTTTACTTCTGCCTGATTGGCTGCATCAATTTTTTCTTTTTCTTTTTCTTTAAAATAATTCCTATGAACCTATAATTTCATGATTGCTTTGTAATTGCGATCATGTTTTGTATTCACTTTTAGTTGAAGGGATCTGCAATTGCATCAATTGAGCTTCTACCTAGGAGATTGACTGCATAGCTCAATCCTACATTGGAATACAGTGGAGCTATTACAACTGAATTAGGTTTAAGAATTAATAGATATCTACTTCTACTATGGTTTATACATTCTGTAGTCATCTTGTCACTGATCATAAGCTGGGTATGTCCCAAGATATAGTAACAGAGCAAGCATATAATCCTTTGAAACTAGGAAGCTAGAAATAACAGAGAACAATGTCAGGCAGAAAATCTATCTGTTGCATTTAAACATTGTTTTAGCAACATTTGTCTCAAGAAAAGTTTCCTGTAGTTGGTACCTAGGTTTTGTTCACTTATTTTTCTTTGTGCCTTATTGTCAACTAGATGTTTCCAGAACATTTTGTCTAAAAATTGTTCGTAAGTTTTCACATATTGAAGGTAATTGGTGGTCTGATTTAGACTTGGAATAAATTAAGCTCCTTGTGGTATATGCAGATGTGGCAGGTTTCCGCCGGAGGTCAGAACTGCTATTCCTGTAGATGGGAGATTTGAACATATTGTTTTATCATGTAATGCTACGTCTGATCATGGGATTATTTGGATAGAAAGGGAAGCAGAGAAAGCTTTACAAGTAAGCTTATTCCTCCAATATTTGATTAATTCTTATTAACTATATGGTCAATATCATTTGGATTACTTATTCACTTGAATTGGTTAAAAGAAAGGATGGTGTGAATTACCATTTTTGTTGCATTATTAGATGTCTTATTTAAATTGTCAAATCAAATTCAGCTTTTCTGCTTAAATATAACTTTAGTTCTGAAAATTCGACACGGGAGGAGAGTAAGGTCAAGCTTGAAGGTCTTTCAACTTCAATGAATCTTTGCAGTAATTATCGCCATTGAGGATTTATACTTATTCAAAGAGCCTTACCGCTCCAGAGAAAAACAAAAAAAAAATGATGTTAGAGGAGAAGAAACTTTAAATGGCAGGCCTAGTTTTTTTCTTTGAAATTGGAGAGATAAGGTTTTTTTTCTGGTATATGAATTACTGAAAGTTACCCGCATTACTAATTACAGAGAATGAAGGAAAGCAGCTCTGAAACTATAACAACTCCTCCAAAAGTACAGAAATTGGAAAGACTGAAAACCATTGAAAAAGAACACAAAGATGCATTAGACAGAGCTATGAGTTTGAATATACCCCATGCCGTTGCCAACCCGGAAGAGGGACCCCCAGAAAATGAGGCAGAGGCTTCCCATGGTGGGCATGAACATGCCTCAAACACGAAATCAAAGTCAAGTGGTGCTAACTGGGATCTTTTAGTTGAGAAGCTTTTCAAGAAGAATGAATCAGCAGAGTTGATTTTAAGGAAAGAGTTGGATGCTCCGGAAGCATAGTTTAGCTGTGTCTTCCTTTACCATTTTTTCTTGTTATAAGTATTGTTTGAGATTAGGTTTGAAAGAGGATTTGGAACCCAGCTACTGGCTTTCTCCCATGCTAGAGTGTGTACATTTTTTCGCATGTAAAAACATTCATAGGTTGGTTTATAACCTCGCATATGTCATCCCAAGGGGACATCAAATAGAGAGAAAACGTGCGCCTGTACGAGTTGAGCCTTAATTTGTGCAAGCATTTTGTCCAAACAACGGACAAAACTGCGCCATATTTCTACTTCGCATGCCACATCCTTATAACCAACCACGTGTGCCATAATTACAGAGAATGAAGGAAAGCAGCTCTGAAACTATAACAACTCCTCCAAAAGTACAGAAATTGGAAAGACTGAAAACCATTGAAAAAGAACACAAAGATGCATTAGACAGAGCTATGAGTTAATTGAGGCAGAGGCTTCTCATGATGGGCATGAACATGCCTCAAACACGAAATCAAAGTCAAGTGGTGCCCAGTGGTTTGTGCCATGCCGGAGCGCCATGCTTCTGAGGTTCACATCAAATGCTCATTAAGTCGCAACAATTACAAAAATTCAATTGTTGGTTTGAATATTTACCTAGTCGCGTGCACTTCGTAAAATTTTGAATTTCTCAGAGCCCCTTAGACATTGTCTGCACAACAAGATGGTGTAACTCCATGCCGTACAGGTTCAAGGCTTACGTTTGTGATTTACCAATTGTCACATCTATATATTCATTCTACAGATAAAAAAGTTAGCGTAAAAGACAACCTAGAGCTATTGGTTTCAGACTTCAACCAGTCAAACACATTAAACTCCTAATCAAGGTTTAAATTTTGACTGCGCCTGACCATATAAGAATCTCCAGGACACTTAATCCCTTCAAATTAGCTTGAATAATCCAACCTTAAAATCGCCAAAATTAGGTACCCAAGAGTTACCAATTTGCCAATATTCACGGGGAATTAAACTGCTGCTCTCAAGCTCATTCATTGGACAATCCAAAGGGCTGCCCTCCCATTCCATATGGAGAGCTCCCAATGTGCTGCACACAACGAGTCGGTGCCGTGTGGAAGAAACAGCGAGGTGGGCAACAATCTCCTGGAGGTACAAATCCGCTATCCAGATTTTTAAAGGAGATTCTAACTGAAAATTTTCCAAAAGAAAAAAGTTATACTTGACATCAGTGCAGTGGGTCATTCAAGCTGATGTTGAAAAACAACTACATGCAACTTCTTCTGCTACCCCGCAAATGATCAAAGATTAATGAAACATATTGTTCGCCCAATAAAATATACACCGGACGGATAACAAAATTAATAAACATATGAGGAAGCATTACCACCAACATATGCATTTGAGATCAAAAACCAAATTCTCATAAAATTCTAACAGCTTCATTTACACCACACCAGCATTAGTAGCATATCTAATTAAAAGGTAGAATGGCAAGCCCACGCATAAAGAGAAGCAGAATGGAAATTCCAAAATAGAAGTGAACATCATTTTGTACAGCTGACCGCTAAAATAGACTACTACTAATTTCAGTTCACAAAGCTTGAAAATCAACTAAGTCTGCATCGCTTCGGCATGATAGTTGTCCAGTTCTTTGTCAAGATCGTCAGCTGACTTGTCAACAGGCTTCTTCTTCCCCTGGCCTCGGCCACGGCCACCACTACCACCCCGACCACGACCTCGAGTATTCCTCATACCCCCACGACGGTTCGGACTGCGGCATCCAACAACACATATATAAAAAACTTTATCAGATATTCAGAACCAAACATTGGCAACTAATAGAGGTTATGCCCACTAGTTCAATGCACTAAAAGGACATGATGCAGCCAAATTTGATAAGATAACAATAAACAATGTTAACATTGTCACCCCAAACATAGAACAATCGATAACTTTTGACTATCAAACATCAGTACATGCATATATACATGATATAACTAAGAAAACTAGAGCCAAGGACATAATATTAACGTCCCATAAAACCAAGTTTTAATTCATTATCCCACTTACAATACTTATGTCCTCAAACATATGCACTCTTCCTATTTATTACAACCTAGTACAATAAAATATCCCAATGGAAAGGAATTTCATTTTGCATTTTCATTTAATTACCACAGTTTTTTTACAAAGTCCTTCAAGTAAGACAAACTTGTTCATCTCTCAGTCACACAAACTGACCTAAAAGTTTGGCCTTTCAACCTTACTCAGATTATTACTCAAAATAACAAGCCTTGGCAGCACAAGCATCTCTGAGATTGGTGCATGAACTATTATCAAACTTTATAAAATTTACAAGGCGGAAGGTCAAGCAAGGTCCAAGGATGAACAATATATAAAAGTTCAAGTATCTTGTAAGCCAATTTCCTTTCGTGAAAGAAGATACACAGTGCAGAAATCTAACCATAATATCATTTTTTGACAGGACTGACATCATTATGCTTCGACTAAGCAACATTGAAGCAAAAAAGACAAAAGCTAACTGAGCACAGCCTCATATTTACACAAACAAGAACAAGGCAGGTCATATTCAGTCAGATTTTATCAGCTTTAGCCAAGTTCAATTTTGAAAGGACTCGACCATGAAACATTTCACAACCTTTCCCCACACAACCAAGTATGTTATTCAAGATCAATACATATAACCAAAAAAATTAGCTAGCAAGAAATGCTTTCCTAATTGCAGCCAAAGTAAGATTATTAGAAGGAAGCATAAAAATGAAAAACAAGCAAGTCGCAAAATCAACATCAAAACTTACCCAGAACCACGATTAATTGGAGCAGATCCACCTGGACGACCTGGTCCCGACCTGCATAATATCAACCATTAGGACAATACATACAGTAATGCTAAAATTCAAATACTCTTAGAGATGGCTGTATAAAGAAGAAAGAACCTCAGGTGCTATGTTACCTATGAAAGATACAGACCCAAATACTCGGAGGAAAAAAAAAACCTAGAATTATACAGTTGCCTCGGGTGATAAACTGATAGAGCCCAAAGAAAAGTAAAGTCAGCCCAATAACCAACGTAACAAACTAACTATCAAATCCCACATCCTCTTTTCTGTTTGTACCCTTTTTACTAGCCACGTGGTCTCCTACTATACACCTTCATATTTGAAGGTGTATCATAAACCATAAGAAATTTTCTAAAAACTATCTTAAACTAGAATTATACAGTTGCCTCGGGTGCAAACCATAAGAAATTTTCTAAAAACTATCTTAAACTACAATTATACAGTTGCCTTGGGTGATAAACCATAAGAAATTTTCTAAAAACTATCTTACGAGAACCAATGATTGATAAATCCAAGCATAACAATGATACAGTTAAAACCTGAAAACTAATAGCCCCCCAGCAACCTTTGGAGCAGAAAAAGCACACAGAACTAGATGTTGGAAAGATCACAAATCATTTCTATAATTGATAGTAAAATCATTAATTTCCAAAAGTAAAAGTCATAATACAGTATACACAATTGATAGTGTTAACGCCAAATCACACCATCCACTAATCATAATTACTTTAAAAAGTCAATATTCACATACGTCATAACAACTGTCCTCTTCCTCCTTCCATTCACTCCGCTCACATTCACACGAGCTGAAATAGGCACTTCTGCATTGCTGCCCACAATTTCAATCTTCATGTGATTTCCATCGAGCAGTACATTGTTATAACGCTTCAGAGCTGCAACTGCATCACGTCTTCTCATATACACAACTTCAGCTGAACCCTGCAAAAATGTAACAAGCATTCAGCTTTTACCAGAAGGCATAACACCACCAATGATGACAAAACAACAAAGTAATACAAAAAAGCAGCAAGAACTACAACCATCAGATATTCTAACTTAGTCAATCTTAGACTAGAACCAATAAAGCACCACATGATAAAGAGATCTAAAAAAAATGCTATTCATAACAAAACAAAATGTAGCATTTGACTAAAATGTCTAAAATCACATGCACCAGTATAGCCAGAAGTCATCACAACAACCCAGACCAAACACAAAAGCTGGTATTCAAACAGGAAAGTGAGAGGATGAATCAATAGCCAAAAGAAACAAGAAAATGGAGCAGAAGAAAATACTGAAACATAAAACATTTCCAAGAGAAGACTTTCTTTTTCATATGAAATCTTAAAACAATGCACTTGGTATTAATGTGCCAAAGTTCTAAGAACAAGATTGCAGGAATGATTCTTTCATTTTAACAATATTACGTGGAAACCAATACCCAACAGGACATTTTTTCCAAAAAAAATAAAGCAAGTAATTGCACATATTTGACAAGTACAAGCTAATTAACCAGGAATCTAGGTCAAAATGCTAAGTGATTGTTTGAGGTCCATATTTCTCAAGTAAAATTTCAAGACCTCATCGGGAAACGAAGCACAGTGTAGGAGATGAATTACAGATCTTCTGATGAAACAAATGCAAGTAAATTATTTACTCATTTCTGATTAATGCATTGTTTTGCCATTCAAAAAATTGAAAAACCCAGCCAAATGTATGGTTAATCTACTAAAAGTGTACTTGGCAGAATTTATTACCTTGTAAAAAAAGCTATACATTAACTAACATGAAAGTAATTGATTCAAACCCCAAGAAAGTACAACAAAAGAAAGAGGCACTAACAGACAACTTACACTTGGACGACCATTTTTGTCAAAGTGAATGGCATAGCGCTTCAGTTCCCCAATCTCAGAGAAAAGTTCCTGAGTTGCAAACATATCCAGGAGAAAATTTTCAAAAATTGTTCAGAAAGAGTATTTATGATTAGAACATAAAGCTCAAGTTGTACCCTTATATCTTCATTGGTCACTCCAATATGCAGGTTGGAAATATATAACTTTGTGCCAAGTTCTATTCCAGACATACCCACTGCTCTAAGACTGTCCTCAAACAAATCATGCTGCCAGGGAAAAGTCTTGGGTCTGCGAAAAGACTGATAGAAGAGGCAGGAAAAAGAACCAGGTGGGACAAAAACAAGTTAGTTTATGAAAAGATAGCAAAATAATTCACGATTCTTCAATATCAACCAGATTTCAGCGAATTCCCATAAAACATAAAGGAAACTGCTAACAAGTAGAATCCAGATAGGTATAAATCTCAAGGAACTCAGAAATCAAACACCAGAAATTTGAGTTAACGGATTGTAGATAGGAGAAAAAGATTTGACCCACTGCAGATTAACTGTTGTTATGCTAATGGTGAGAGCTCCAGTTCTGAAGTTAAGCGAAGGAAGCTCCTTTGCAAAAACGCCATGAACTAGGATAGTAACTGAGTCTTGCAACGAAGAAAGTCCGCATATAGTGTGAGGATCCACCATAAACTCCAAGTCTAAACCACCAGCCATCAAACACTAATGCGATTGAAACTACATGATATGGATTATGTGTGGGTATAGATAACTTGACCGCGCTAATTCTTAAGATGTTACTACTGGGAGCACCATTTTGAATATTCATCTAGTGAAGCTCCTTCACATAAAATGCTAGTAAGTAGCATAATAACTTAATGTGGCACCATTGCACTTCTGCACACGTTTATGAAATCTGATAGCAAGCTCCCCAAGGTTAACCCAAATAACTCATAAGTACAAACAAATCATGAGGACATGGTAGAAATGCAACAGGTGGCGATAAATCTTAGTGTTGGACCCAAAACAAGCTTCTTCATGGTCAATATAACATTAGAAAGCCTCTTTGAACATCAAAAAGAGGTTTTAGAGATCCTCTCATAAAGGAGTTTCTTAAGCTTATTAAATTCTCATCATACGCATATAACATCCACAGTTTTGAGCTTGCCTTGGCAATGGAATAAGATGATGGCCGCGCATTCACAGTGAGAGGACCTCTACGAACAGGCCCTGCCATTCTTCCACCACTAAAAGAACCACCCAGGCCACGACCACGGCCACGGCGGGCCCTGCTCTGCCCTCTAACTCTTTCATTCTTCTTCCTGCTCTTTATAATGTCATCAAGAGACATATCCACATGTGTTGCCATTGTATTTGCAGCAGTAACTTCAATTCTCCTTCAGAAATAAATAACAAGTTAACCTGCAAATCAGAAATTTATTTTAAAATATATACAGTATATATATAACTAAAATTTTATAAAATTTAGTTAACAAACATGACCATGAAAGATAACTAAATGCATAAAATGACACAAAGCGATTACAAATAACTAAATGCATAAGATGACACAAAGTGATTACAAATGACTAAATGCATAAGATGACACAAAGTGAGTACAAATGACTAAATGCATAAGATGACATAAGTGATCACAGTGCAGTCATCTCAATACATTCCAATAGAATAAGAAACCCATTACCAATCCACTCCAGACATCTTGAAGAATAAATGAAGGAAAATGCCTTCTACACTTTTTTTTTTGGGGGAAACTGCATATTCATTGTTTAAAGACTACACCTCTAACTCAATATATAATAGTTTTACAAAGACTCTTAACTAAATAAACAAAACAAAATTAACAGATTATCATCAAAAACTGACTTTTCCCTGCGTTAATAAGCTAAATCAAGGAAAAATTTCAGAAAATCCAAAAATGATGATGAAAAAAAAAAATCTCTCAAAGCACACGATACTTTTTGCGATCTAAAAGTTCAAAAACCGCACAATCTGCAAGTGTACAGAACTAGGAATTCATTCACAATTCTTTAGCAACAAACTCTGCATCATCACCTCACAATTTTTAATTACGAGAACAATAATTCTCGAGAACTAATGAATTGAACCAAGCAAGCAGGTATAAAGCCCTAAATATCTCAATTCTCGAAGTGAAATTCCATTATTACAAAAGTATAATTGAAAAACAATAAAAATTCCAAAAAAAAAAATTACAAAAGAAATCCGTGACCAATTGTTACTCAAAACATAAGATAACACAACAAACAAAATAAATTCACTCAGAGACGAAACAAATCAAAGCGCGTTTTGCGAAGATCACCTTTAAAAATTCATGATCTGAAACTAAGAACAGAAAAAGAAGTACCTTAAGAAGACAAAGAAAGCTTTGGAAAAGCGCGTATGCAATTATAGAAGGAGAAAGATGAAGAAGACGGGAGATTGATGGTTAGGGTTAGGCGATTTAAAAAAAGTTTGTATTTTTAGGGTTTGCGAGTTGGGCTTCGACGAAGGCGGTGCAAGCTATCCCTTGACCTCTATGTTTGTTGGCTGAGGCTGAGTTTGCCTTTTATGGGCTGGATTATGCTCTGGTCAACCAAACAAAGACTTCCACGTCAATGCTTGAGGGGCTTTTCTGTCTTTTTGTACCCTTGAAGAAAGGACATAACTTTCCAATCTCATTAGTCACTTTACACGAGGATATTTACACCGACAGCCAATTATTTTTATTAGACTAAAGGATATTTTGATTTTTATTTATCAGATAAAATCAGTGACTATAAATTTTTATAAAAAAAATTTAGTAATTTAAGAAATTAAAATATCATTTCAAAAGCCTATACTCAATAGAATTTGTCCAAATATAGGGTGTCAATTTAAAATTTCCTTATATGATTAATGTGAGGGCTAGGTCTAAGGTTAGAGTTTTGGGCATGTTTCAAATAGTATTTACCATTTAGTTGTAATCATTGACTTATCTTTCTTCGGTCATCATTTAGAAATTAAACTTAACAACTTGTGCATTCATGTTGCAATTATTTTGTCACTTTTTTTAGCTTGTAAAAATGTGTATCTTTCCTTACTGTACCATATCAAAGTATGTAGTAACTTAATAGTGTAATATTATTAATAGAATATGCAATTTGTTCCTAAATAAATAGTTCTTTGGTATTCATTTGATTATTATTAGGTAGGAAAAATTTTCGAACCCTTATGAAAACTAGATTTTTAGAGCTCATGACAAATTTTATTAACCATCATAAAACTTTTTGTAGCATTTATCTGTTAAAATATTAAATTTATCCTTATGGTAAACAATATTTATCTCTCTTAAGGGTTACTAAAGTACCACTTAGCTCTCATGGTTTGTAAATATCGGTAGAAACTCTTCTATCATTAAAGTCAAAGCAATTTGACCAATTAAAAATAACAAAATACCAAAATTAACTTTATTACATAGGATAAGCTTTTTAATGAATAAATATGCCGAATTATTAATATATATTTATATGAAAGAAATTATTTTTTATGTTTATATTAACGAATATATAATAATAAAATATGTAGAATATATATTATAGTTTTATATTTTTTTCTAAACAATTTAAAAGTAATAATTTTTAAAACATTTTAGAATATTGAACTAATATATTTTATATATTTTAATAGGGCCAGGCTATTGGGACTTAATTTTTTTGATTTAATTTCACACATCTTTTGATAGCCATTGATTTACTGCAATCCATGGATGGAAAAGAGAAGTTAAAAAGCGGTTTTTTTATGCCAACTCAGTAACTTTTTTCACTGTTAGATTACAAAAATGAATGGTTATCAAGGAATATTTGAAATTAAGTCAAAAAAATTAAGTGTCAATAGCCTGACCCTAATTAATATTATTTAATAAAATCTCAAGGAACAATGATATGTTATTTTAAGAATAAGACCAAAAAAAAAAAATCTTTTGGTACAAATGACTTCAACATAGAGAAATATTGACTTGGGAGACCTATGAATACCTAATCTAGCTATTCCAAATATGTTTGTTTCTTACTTTCTCATAAATATATTTTTAAATATTTTAACATTATATTTTAAAAAAAATCTTATAAGGGCATGTCTTACTATTTAAAAAAACATGTCATTTGTTTTATAAGATTTTATGTAATATCGATAGTATTTTATTATTTTTAATTGGTCAAATTACTTTAACTTCAATGTTATAAGAGATTTCTACCAATATTTATAAATGGTGGGAGCTAAACAGTACTTTAATAAACCTTATATAGATATACCTTAAAGGTAAACTAGATATTTCAATGAATAAACACTGTAGCATAAGATTTTGTGATAATGGCCGGTAATATCATCTTACCATAGCGGTCCATAATTTTTTCCTTTATTAGATATAAAATATTCATTTGGATTGTATTTTGTTATTAAATATTTGATATTATTATATTGATACTATTCATTTGGGTTTTTTTTTTTTT
>JANKKB010029086.1:0-19605 GCA_026225775.1 Bursera palmeri | reverse complement strand
TGGGCCAACCTCACGGCTTTGGCCCAGTAGGCACCAAAGCGGACAATATCACTTGAGGCTGTTTATAACAGGAATACATATATACGCCATTAGTCTTATTGTTTAGTGATAAGAAGGGATGGCATATCATATTGCTAGGTGTAGTTCTTAACTATTGAATTTGGGAACACATGCTAAACAAGTTCATCCATATTTATGCGTTTTGCTTCTTAATCTTTAATTCTTCCTTGCAATAATGCTATGACGAGTCGGTTTTAATTATCTCTGACTTAATTAAAGAACAATAAGGGTTTCAATATAAGAGTTCCCTCATCATTCAACAGTACATATTATATATGAACGCAGTACAGTCAGGTCCAAATGTCAATTCAATAGTTAGGTGTGAAAATTCTCTTAACAAATGGACCTCACATTTGTTTACAACGAATTATAGCTTGTCATAATGTTGGGTAGGCAGTAAGGTACTTGAAAGACAACACAATCTCAACACCTCAAGTCTCAAGATAACGTTGGTGCGCAATCATTAATCAAGATATCAACTCCGAAATTGCTTTATAGCTGCCATCATCAATCTAACTCAATCAAAAGGCAGCCCCAAATCAGTAAATATAAGAACTCACCTAGCTTTCTACAGCAAGGCTCTATGACATGAAGATGGGTCATAATACATAATTAATATCGACATAATAATGTACATATATATTCTGTGATGACTTTGTGTAGGCAAATACACACAAGTGAAGGGCCCATATATGAATATGACTAGAAGGCGGAGTCGAAGACAATTGGAGAAGACGGTGGGGCCTTTAATCACGTGGATTGGGCGGTCTTTCTGTTGGGGAATCAAAGCAAATGCAATAAAGAGTGGAATTTGCAGTATAATGTTATCACTTACCTGCAATATCTACTGCAAATTTAAGTTTTGTTCAATAAAGTGACTTGAGTTTCAGTGCACCACTTATATTTGCTTACCTTTCCTTTTCCTTTGAGACTTTGAGTGACTAAACGCTGCAAATCTGTCTTTAACCTGGCCCCTTCTTCACCTAACCAGATCAACTCATATCATTTTTTCTTTCCTTTGAATAATGAAAAGAACTAAGGTGATATATTACCTACTGATGCATATTACATATCATTTAACCAATCTCTATTGGAACACTATAAAGATTCATTGTTACATCATCTGTTTTGGTCATGCACATACACTCTTCCTGCACAGAGAGGGAACCATCTATCACCCAACAACTAGTATATATTATAATCTATAATATCATTAATGTTTTGAATATAGAAAGCGAGAAATTAAATTATTGTGTGGTACGATGTAGACATAATAAACCTACAGTACAGCATCATGGCCCAACATTGTCCACTTATATAAATATGCATAATAATGACGGTACCCTCCCCTCAAATAGCCACTCGGACATTATAAAAGCTAAGACCAAATATACCCCAAGCAACTCGGATATGCAAACTTTAATTTGAAAGAACGAGAGAAAGCACTCAAGGACCGGAAAATGCACAATATTGGGATGTGTTTTCATGATTCTGGGACATGCTTATTAACTGCTGCTGCCACAAAAGTAATTTTCTGCGTTCTCACTTCTCAACAATGATGGATCATAGTGTACCACAGAAGGAAAAGTCCTCAAAGGATCGGGTAATTAAAAATGCCCTAAGCAACAACTTAAATTGGAGGAAGTTTTGTATATACATATATATGTGCTGTTTATTCTTGTCATTGAGAAACTTTGGATCCCACGTTTCAAAGAACTGATACAAATCGTAAATATATATAGTCACTTATTACATCTCTCTCTATATGTATATACATTATATGTTTTCACATGATAGCATAGAAACAAACGTTTTGATCTATCTTTTTCAATACGAAGGCAATTACCTATAATATTGTTAATCTAATTGTATCCTTTTACATTGTTTGGTAGGAATTTCACCTAAAGATTCCAACCTGTACACCCTGACTAAAAATGGTTTAAGTCCAGTACCAAACAAGGTGCAAAACAGGAAACTTTGAAATTTGAGTTGAACCCTTTTTTTTTTAGCTTTTATATGAAAAATTAATTCATGCGGGTCTGATGTTTATTCTGAAAATTATGAAGAACGATAAAGTAGCATGAAGTTAGTACTAAAATTTGGCGTCATTGGCTTCTGCAAGGCACCGCATAGTGGCCATTTCTGTAAAAGGATTGCAGGGAAGATAATTCTTCTGCAATTTATGCCAGACATATGATCCCACAGCCCACGTGTGAAGGTTGAAATAATTACAAAACTTGAAGAAGTTGTCCCACACAAGATCTTCAAAATATATTTATGTGGGTTGGCATAATGTTAATGCATGTCTAGTTTCCAAGACCAAGAGAGAGAGCTTTGTGCAAGATCCTCATCACCGTTCATATTCCTACAGTGAAACGATCACATGGCAAACAACTTCTCCACGCTATCCATCCTTTTACAAGTCAAACAACTGTGTATTTTTTTACTAATAATCAAGTTAATAAACTTATTATATATGTACGCAGCATTAATTAATCGTTCATGGATGTATCTTATAAACTTTATATGCCTGTTTGTGGAGGGTGGACCTTGAAGAATGAAGCATTGGATAATGTGTACTCATTATTGTAGCTTTATATGATGGAAATTTATGTCATTTTACAAAGTGCTTCAGCGATGGATATCGAGTGCTCAAAGCCACAGGGAAGTTAGTGTACGTACGTAAAATAAAAGAGACTCTTTCTCTGAGCTTCACGGATATATGAAGAATTAAGGGATAAAAACTATAACAAAGATGAAATGAGATTTGACAGTACTCTTTGGTTGGCCTTGCCCCGAAAGTTTATGTTTTCTTTCACTAAGCTTCCTTCATGAGATGTAGTAATCAAGTTGCCATACAGAGCAAAAAGTTTTGAATAAGGAAGAGGAAAGAAGATTGATTGATAAAACATAAAAAAGGCAAATGTATAGTATCCGACAAAGTGTACCTTCATTTTTTTTTTTTTTTTTTTTTGCATCATTTGAGTACGGNTTTACCTTAATTTTTTTTTTTTTTTTTTTTTTTTGCATCATTTGAGTACGGTATTTCATTTCCTTTGGAATCAGACACTTGTATTCTTCACGCTGTTGATGATTCCATCAATTATATTGCTTCTCCTTCATATTCGCCAATATTGTTCTCCAACTGTGTTTTTAACGAATTAGTTTACAAGCCATCTTTATTTTTCGTCAATTCTATTAAATTTTATATGCAATTTTTATTTGTTTTCTTATATTTTCTTTTTATACCAATAAAAACAACTGATTAGTCCTTCAAAAAATGTGGCGTTTGATTTAATGGAGAAAGTGATCATTTTCCATACACTAATATTGAGGTTTTGTAGAAGTTAATTTTCCTTGAAGTTGCTAACAGCTTTTAGAATCCGGACACCATTATCACAGCCCAAAATGGGGTTGTTTCAAGATCATTTTTACCGTCTGAAAGCTCATTTTCCAAGAGTATATATATGTAATAAATAATTGCATGAAATTATCTTTTATATTTTTTTATTCTCTTTATTGGCAGTCAATATTTAAAAAAAAAAAACATGATATTTTAATAAATTCTTGTCGGCCTCAAAATTCAAATTTCCTATCAAATATGTGCCTTTGAAGCGTTGAGATCAGTATAGTTATATGCTATATTAATCAACTTCAGTGAAAAGAATCTCGGACAAATTAACCTGACCTAACATTTAGCAATCCATATATGACGCGTAATTGATTTAAGAAAGTGCTATGCTGGTGCAACTAAGCAAGCATAGTCAATTAATTCTTTCTCTAAGGTTCGATCGCCTCATGTATGCCCATTAAAATGAGTTTGACATCTAATTACTCTATATATGTATATTAAGACTTAATTTTTTTTATTTAATTTCACACATTCCTTGATAGTTATTCATTTTTCTAATCTAACGATGGACAAAATTGCTGAATTGGCATAAAAAAAAAAAACTACTTTTTAACTTCCCTTTTTCTATCAATGGATTGCAATAAATCAACGGCTATCAAGGAGTGTGTGAAATTAAGTTAAAAAAATTAAGTCCTAATAGACCCTATATTATATATACATAAATTAATTAAGGATGATTTAGTTGTTCAATATTGTTCCCAAGGGAAGGTACATTTATTACCTGGAGTACTGTCCATGAAGCTCACCAAGATCAGCTTAACTAGAATGCCAAACAAATGGGTACAATATACTTAAAGACAATATGAAACTTGTAGCAGCATTATGATACATCAGTTGCATATACTGGAGAGGATGGACCCATCTCACAAAGATGTCTTGCAAATTTGAATCAAACAATATATCAATCCTGCTTTCACTGTCTTGTGCTTTCAACCTTGATGAGAATCCAGAGATTTGTATCATCTTGGTAAAAAAGAATTTTTCTTTTTCTTTTTGGCTTCCTAAAAGTGGCAATCTTTGTTATCCCATCATGCTGCATCAGAAAACCAGAAATCCTGACCAATATTGTATAAAGAAAGTATATATGCAGAGAGATCAGTTGATGTAAATATTTATATATATATGAGAGAATGAAATATGATCCTCTCTTCTCTTGTGTGCCCTCCACTTAGATTTGTTTTAAATTTTAATTGGTTAATCATCATCGTCATCTCCATCCACCTTAGGTGTACCTCAGTTTTTCCTTTTTTTCAAATATTTCATGTGTCCACTAAACTGGATTCCCTTTTGGTAACGTAACATTATTATAGGTCTAAGTCTAAGGTTTAAAGATCACAAGCATACAGTAGGCAACGCGCTTAAGTGGTTTCAATCGCAATAAAAAAACAAAAAGAAAATTATAAGCTTAATTAATTATATATTTTGGACCCCATATCCATTGCAGAGGAAGGAAAAGTTCTTGTTCTCTTGGCTTTAGAAAATTATCCAGTGAGTCAAGAGAGAAAAACACTCTTACTTAGGAGTTAATATAATCTTGAAAAGCAATTAAGATTTGTTTTTGATCTAGGATTCTGACACATATCATATTTGATATGGTATGGATGCATTGTGATGAATTTTCATGCATGTGTGTGTGCTCTCAAAACCTGAGGTGGAGCTCAATATATATCCAGATTAGTAGGGCTTTTAAGGGTATTTAATCTTGAAGCAACACACATAATGGAATCACTAGTAATGTTACACTTTGTATATTATTGGTCATTATTGCTTTATTAGTGGCGTTATGCAGATAATGGTGATAATAAGGTTTATAGCTGTAAACCTTTACACATCAAAAACCAGCTCTTCTAGAATCAGATTTATTCCTACCCGCTTTACTTGGTAGCAACCTGAGTCAAGTGTTATTTGTGATGCTGCAATTACAGTACTAAATAGAATTGATATTAATTGTACAGTGAGTAATTGATTTCATAGATGGATGATCTATGTAATCAAGTAATTAAAGATAATTAATTTTCACAGGAGTGTTACAGGGCGCAGGCATATCTAAAACGAGTAGAACAAGTAAGTCATGAGTTCCATTCAATGTGATGATGATGATAAAAATGATAATGATTGTATTGATGATGGCATACAATAATATAGATTAATAGATTAAAAAAATAAGGGTTAGTGCCAATAGTCTGCAAATAAAAGAAGAAATAGAAATGAGAGAGAAGAAGAAAAAGGGGAACAAAAGCACCTTCGTAGGGCCCATGAGATGTCTCCTCAGTAGACCCTAAGATGTGATTTTCATCTTTCTCTCCACTGCACTTCTCCTATTCTTTCACCTCCTCTCTATTTTTCTCTACCTTTTGTTACTTCTTGCCAAAAATACCCAACAATTCAATCCCATCTCTCCCGAGAAAAATATAATCATGTCTGGTGTTGTAGCTAAAGATTCTGCAGCAGCTGAGGGCTCCTCACGATCCACCAACGATCATCACCAGCAGCAGCCACAGCAGCCACCCCCTTTGAGCCGATATGAGTCCCAGAAGCGCCGCGATTGGAACACTTTTGGGCAGTACTTGAAGAATCAAAGACCTCCAGTTTCGCTTTCACAGTGTAACTGCAACCACGTGCTTGATTTTCTTAGGTATCTTGATCAATTCGGGAAGACTAAGGTTCATATGCATGGTTGTGTCTTTTTTGGACAACCCGAGCCGCCAGCACCTTGTACTTGCCCTCTACGGCAGGCTTGGGGGAGCCTCGATGCGCTGATCGGACGACTCCGAGCTGCTTATGAGGAGAACGGTGGCTCTCCGGAAACAAACCCTTTTGGAAATGGAGCTATCCGGGTTTATTTGCGTGAAGTGAGAGACTGTCAAGCCAAGGCTAGAGGGATTCCTTATAAGAAGAAGAAAAAGAAGAAGTATCAAATCAAGCCCAACGACGAGGCCAAGTCTTCGAAACAAGCAACTTAGTAGCTTTCGCTTCTTCAAATAAATGGTAATTTATATTATCTTTCACCTTTATTATTAACTCTTTCATTATACACAGTAAGTCAACAGTTCTTCTACTTACTAGAATCGTCGATCAAATACCTAGCCACCGGAAAATATATATAACAACACAGATTAATTATTCAGTTTCATGAATTCATTTCGAATCATTAGAAGTGAGATATATATATTGTCTGAAACATAAACTTTAAAAGTAAAACACATCAGTTAATTGTTCATCAATCATATAATAAGGAGCTAATTAATAATGGTTTCCCTCTGCTGTGGGAAAAGACATTTCTTCGTAAAACCCTAAACCCAGATAGCGAAACCCTAATCCGAAAACACACTAGTAAGACTTGCAAGTGAAGAACTGTAAGTACGTAGTTTTAGCTATTGACAACTTTTTACCCTTGCTTACATTTTATGTTATTGATTAAAGTGCAAGAAATAGTTTCTCTTTTCTCTCTCTCTCATATCATGCAAAACACTGTTTATGTGGTTTCCTAATTAAATATATCTCTTGTTTACTTTTCTTTTATTTGTTTTTTTTTTCTTCTTTTTGATTCTGTTCGATTTTGTGCTCCCCATGACTGGCCATGTGATATGTCATACGTTGCATGTGAATTCTATACGCATTAACGTGGAAATTAACATGCATATTTATATATGTATATCAGTATTTATGCCCATTAACTTAACAGCTTAATCAAAACTATAAACATATGCTTATAATTATGCTGGGGCTCCGGGATCCCAATTTATATGATTCTTTTGTTTGGTGGAACTATATTCTTTATATTATGCGTTTGCTTCTACCTGAGAGAAATCATTTGTTTATGATCTGTTAGAATTCTGCTGTTAAAACAATTCTGATAATGTTGCTCAATTTGTTTAATAGATATGCTCATAGTACTCTTAATTTGTTTAATATATATGCATATGTTTATTTGGATCCTTGGGTTTCTTCTTCTTAAGTATTGTCTTAAGCATAGCTGAAGATCATCTTCTTCAAACAAGTAAAATTTTTCTTTTAAAAAGAAATTATTTAACAAATAGTTCCCTAAGTGAAACTTAATAATGTAAGTTCCGCCCGGCCATGAATAAGTCAATGTAGGCTTGAAACAATAGCTTAAAACAACTAACAAGGCGCAGAAGGGATTTAAATGCCCATTGGTGTCACCAAAATTTCACCATATTTGAGCTGCTTAATTATATCTTGGTTTTGTATACGAAAACTTCTTTTCGATTTTTTCACATTTCTTGTATTACTCCTAGGCATGATGTCAACGGCAATCTTAAAGTAATCAAAATTAAGCCTGTCAATATTTTCGCTCCCATTAATTAGCTTGATTAGGATTATGGGAAATTTGAATAGATTATTTATTTGTTAAAAACTATCAATGGTTTGATGACGCTTACACAGTAGGTAGTGTTGGATGTCGATGTCAAGGAGGAACTGGTTGAGTTCTTCTCGTCTTGTGGATCGATATTCACTTTTTCTTCTATCCTTGGTTGTGATCCAAGATTCGCATTGCAAATTGTTGCTTCTTTTTCTTGATCCTTTCACTGCCTTTACCTACATATATATACCAGAAAGATCTAAATATCGAAGTATTCATTAGTTATATGGATATATATACCTCCTAATATAGACCTTGAAATCATTTAAAAAAATCAACTTCAATCTGATTAATTATTACTGCTGATATGTCGTGTGAAACAAATTTTTGTGCACTTATGTATGTACTAAACTAGATATTGGAATCGAATGAAGCTTAAGAAGGTAAACATAGATATATATATATATAAATACATACATACATACATATATGGTTTAATCTATTCGTATGTATGCAGATTAGATGTCATAGGTCATACATATATGGTTTAATCTATTTGTATGTATGCAGATTAGATGCCATAGACCTATGAAAATGTATATATATCTGGGCCAACTTGGATATACATAATATATGAAAATGTATATATATCTGGGCCAACTAGGATATACATAATATATGAAAATGTATATATATCTGGGCCAACTAGGATATACATAATATACATATTATAAATCACTTTGCCTTCTGGTTGACATCATACATGAGTTTTTGTCTACCTTCAATTTATTAAAAACATTACTAATCGTCTTTTGCAATTTGTGGGTGCTTCTTAATAATTATTGCTATCTGTTAGATTATAGGGAAAAACTTAAGCCCAAAATAAATAGTAATAATTAAAACAAGCCATGGAGTGAAAAGATAAGAGTTACACATCTAAGTATAGGGAATAATCGTATGTGATCATTCTCTCGAATTTATTAATGACCATATCTATAAATATACTTAGCCAGAACTCAGAATGGAAATGTTGGGAAATTATAATTGATGTGAACTTATAAAACCCCACTTATCTTCAACATTTCCAAGGTTCAAATTTACTCTTTTACGTTGAGGTAAATTTTCAATTTATTTGGTGCATGCTCGAAGCTTTGTGATATATGAACTTTGGTCAAGAACACAAACTCTGAAGTGAAAAACTTGTTTGTTAACATGCTGTAATTTTCCTAATTAAAACTAAATATTAATTAATATATCTAATAAGAATTTGAATGATGTGAACGACAAATCATTAGCCCAAACCCCACCACATGTTGGATCTGAGATGCAGATTTAAAATTGAGGTTTAAATGGAATTTTAAAAATTAAGTGAGGAGCGATTCGTCCACGTATCAGTTTTTCTATATTTCCAAGGACCGGTCGTGTCAGCAATGCCCTTTCTCCTCTCACCTTTCTCTTCCTATATAAAATCTCCTTGTTTAGAAACCACCTCAACCAAAACCTTTAAGTTATCATTCAGGTGTAAAACCTAAACCTTAAATAGGATCTAACAATAATATTAAACTGACAATTACAGATACGTACACATATAATGTAAGCTTATCCTTTGACTTAGTAAATCTCCAACATCCCTTGTTCTAGAGGGTGTGTAGCAGAAGACAGAGAGCACTAGCTAGGTGATCAGAAAAGCGAAGGTGCCAAGGTAAAGACTGGTGGCAAAGAGAGGGAAGACAAGGTTAGAGAATTTATAAGCTGATGGCCATGTCATCTAAACTTTATCATAACAAAAGATTAATATTTATCCACTTCATCTTAGAATCTCAATTCACAATATAATCAGTTTGGTAAGTATAATAGATATGCTATTCCTTCTCAAATATTATGCCTAGATTTTTAGCAGTTTAACTGTTACCAGGACAGTTCCAAATCATTGTTTGTAATATCATTTCTATTAATTCAAAAATTATTAAAAGATAATTAAAACAAAATTAGTTTTAGGATAATTGAAATTGATGATGTGAGAAAAGGACATGTGAATGTTAATGATATTAGTTGCTATATAATATAAAACTTAACATACCATTTGGAAGTAGTACTGATGTATGTTACTGCATTAATGTTATCTATATATTGGTCTTATAAAACTTAAAATTAATCAATCCTGAATCTATATATTGATCAGACATAACAATTAGACACTTTAGATTAAACTAGCTAACAATAACTTAAAACTACTTTTAAACTTGTAGGATTTATATTGTTTTAGATTCAAATATATGTAAGTTTGAATTTATATCTAAATTATTAAGATTCATGTTAATTTCCTGGATTAACTTTAAATAGAAATAAGTAATTGTCTAAATGTAGATAAACGTTCAAATGCAATGGCCCGAAGAATCGAACAATATAGTGAACATTTCCTATAACCAAAATCAGCCAGACTCAGATCTTGTTTCAAACCACTGATTATTCTACTTTAATGAGTACTATGAGGAATATATCTATGTAATAGTTCCTATATGGTTCATTACGGGATTATCAACTAGCCTAATTTCAAGTTTGTGAGAGTGATTTAGAACTATATATGCACTTTTATTTATATTTAGAATTATTGAATGTTTATTGTATATATGTGTAAAAATACGAGTCCATGAATCGGATAGCCAGTTACAGATGTCTCATATGTTGGTATTTGCAAGCACTGCACTTACAGGCATCATGAGACAGTTTGATTGAATAGTTGAATTGATACTAAAAAAAAAAGAAAAAAAAACTTATGAAGGACGATTGGGGTGTAAATTAATAAAGAGAGTTTTAATAATATATTACTTTTTTATTTTTTATTTTTTTGTCTGTACACTTGTTCCCGGATCCCGATTTATTATTCTTGGTTGTATCGAATTTGTAGGTTGAGGTGAGATCAAATTTCTTAGTTTATTATACTCTTCAAGAACTTTACCGCACATGTAATTCATCTTGTTGTCAATCATTCCAGCATGTTTATTTTTTAATATAAAATTAATATTGAGCT
Source organism: Bursera palmeri (assembly GCA_026225775.1). Taxonomy (NCBI): domain Eukaryota; kingdom Viridiplantae; phylum Streptophyta; class Magnoliopsida; order Sapindales; family Burseraceae; genus Bursera; species Bursera palmeri. The sequence goes on along the minus strand of JANKKB010029086.1, from coordinate 8,778 downwards.
ACACCAACTAGTTTAAGCTTTGAGAGGGATTGATGATTCGATATAGTATCATAACACTACTAACCTAAAGTTTGAATTCGAATCGATGTATAATACAAATTAAAAGAAAATATATAGTTTCAGTTGTAAAGATTCGAAAAAAAGTTTGTATCTAATTTAGGTGTAAAAGCAAAATAGATCCTTACACATGAAGAGTGTATTAAAAAATGAAAAAAGTCCACAAAATTTAAGCTTTCAGAGGTGAAGTGGATCCTCAACAATTTTTAACACTTATACTCTGGGACTGTCATTACATGCCAAAAGCTGACATTGATCAGTATTATAATGATCTGATAAACGAGCGCAGTTTTGGCAGTGTGTAGAGTAATCTTTTTAGTTTGTTAATTAGAACACTAGTTTCAGACACAGTTTTTCTTGGTTTTGTTGTGTAGCCGATCAAGTATTGAATGCCCATATCTCATATAAATACAGGCCCCGTGACAATGCCACCAAGACATTTTACAGACTTCGAAAGTAAAGATTTTACTTGGTTTACTTGGCAGGTCTTAATGTTTTACTGGGTTTCTATAGCATATAGAGGCAGGCACGCTTTTGCTGATAAGAATAAATTTAAGAGCTTCACAGTGAAATTTGTTGCAGGAAGGAAGAAGTTTTCAATTGGTGGAAACGTTTTTCTAACATTGAGAAATATTGGCATGAATTGCAAAGTGGGCACACCCGAACTGTGCATATAAATAGTTTTGTTATCCTTGTGGTTATTTATATCGTTTTGATTTTAATGACAGACTAATGGAAAACTGCCTGGACATTCTGCCACTGGTTCCCAGTCAAGTTTATTCTTTAAGATGCAAAAACACATTAATATAAACCGGATCAGCCTACAAATTGTAGCAAAAACTACATTAATATAATATGATACATCAGCTCATGCACTTAATTGCATAACTTCTTAATTAAATGCATGCTACTTGATGATGTACGTAAAGCTAGGACATTAGCACACGCTTTAATTTCCTTGCCATTTCCAGTCTTATTCTAAAACTCAATGTTTTCTGAAATTTTGATCTGAACAATTCACATTTGCTTCGGTGAATATTTTTTGCAGGCTAGGGTCACCAAATACGTTCGACGCACGGGAAGGGTAAAATTGTTGGAAGTCGGTCGTGCCTTTGCTTTATAAAGCTATCTGGGTTCTTGCTATGATACAGGTTTTTATGTAGCTTTTAATAATGATGTTGCAGCAAGGTGGTGTCCGCCGCGTACAAATAGCAATTTACCACCTTGTACCTTGTAACTTCTAATTTTATGATTACAAAAAGAATAGAAACTGTATTATGTTTAGTTCTGTAACTACTTGAATGCAGTAGCAAAATATATGATTCTCTTTCAGCCCAAATTGCATCTAGCTCTGAGACTCTCGCTCCACAAGGGTATCCATTGAAAATAGTGCCTTTACTGTGTACATAATCTGCAGAAGCTATTTATACATTTAGTGAATTAAACAGCACTAAATGTTATCAAGTCTGGTTCTCTTGTGATCTACTGAACAGAAATTGTGTGGAAGGAAAGCAACATGCTGAGGAGGAAGTCATGAAATACAATCCTTGCGGATGATTTTGTAGGAACTCAATCCACTAGGTCAACCGGAGATGGATTATCTTAAGTTTTGTGTTTGTTTATATTCTACAAAAACCAATAACATGCCTTAAGTGCCACGGTAAATGGAACCCTCAAATGTTGATTGTTACTTGAAAAAAGCTCTCTAGTTATGGACAACTCAATCACAGAAGCACACTTGTAGAGAAAGATTTGATATACATTCTCGCTTGCACCATGATAGAAGGTGTTGTTTGCAAGGGTGGGAAAGAGGAGGAACACATGCCTGATGTGTATCTTAAAGATGTGATGTGTAATAGAGAAGGAGCTCTAGCTCCACTGAAATTCCTTGGAGAATTAATTTGATTCATTTGGAACATATATATTTATATATATTGAGCCCGTCTTCCTGATATTAATAGCTGGAGTCAATTCCTTGTTCACAATAAATTTTTTTTAGCTTTGTCCCTAATTATGCTTTACATTGATTTCATTGAAAGCGAGTCGGCAAAATAATTTTTTATTGGTTGTTTCTCGAATTTTTTTATCATCTTACCAAACATGATAATATTACATCTAAAACTTATTTTTATAATTAATTCTTTATAACTTGAATTGACAAATTTTGATTGACTAATAAAAAAAAAAAAAAAACTCAAATTATAAAATATACAAAACTGTGGGCCTTGTATCTGGTTGGCTTTCGGACATCCATTATGTGCAGCCGAACGTGAGCCGAGCCGCTGTGGTCCAATTCAAATCAATTCCTGTTGCGCCATTACCATTTGTTGGTGCTCTTCATGTACAAACTTGTCCATAGAACATGGTTAAAATTACAATAATAAATCTCCATCCACAAGGGGAATGTTGGGAAGCATTATGCTCCAAGGTCTTATCGACAAATCTCAGGCTGTCCATCGCCCAAGCCTTTCTCAATCGTTCGAAATAATAAAATTAAACAAGTTTCCCGGACTGACAAAGACAATTCTAATCATTGTTCGTCTGCAAACTTCAGTAGCTCCACAGATATGGATCGGGGCCAATAAAGACATGAACAACACCACAGCGGATAAAAGACCTAATTCAGGGAACCAGTAAGACATGAAAGATCCCCGACATTGAAAGAGTAAAAGAAGAAAAACAGTGAATAAACCTAATCTTGTACAATTCCACCATAAAATTACAACGTTAGCTATTCGAATCACGGTTTTACCACTAAAATCAGACATTGGGCCGAACTTTTGCCTATTGCAATGGCCCAAAAGTAATTTATAATAAGTAAAGGAAGATAAAATAAAATAAGGCAAAAGATAAGAACGAATTAAAACAGTTCCAACATTCTTGTGCAGCAAACGGCTGGTAATTCTGAGCTGAGTATTCGCTGGAACCATATGTACTTTGTAGGGATGAAAATCAAGAATCTTCAAATGTGATGGCACATTAACACTGTCAAACATCTCCCCAAGACGGCTGGCTAGCTATATATATCTGCAAGAAAGAACACGGAAACAATTCTCAAGAGTCATGCATGCCAAAATCCAATTCAGAAAAGGAAACCCAGCATGTAACAATATAAACAAGAAACTGCCAGAGCTGCATGCAATAAGTTCTACTTTATTCTCCTATTCACTCAAAAACAAGAAGCAAATTTATCTAGCTTTTTAGTAAATCAGTAATAATCCAAAATAAAGTAGTTCTTATATGATCTCACTGCTATCGAAGTCCACAACTTTAACCAGCTTTTATGCATACAACAGATGGAGATATTGAAATATGTATTAGACATTTAAACAATCATCAAGCATATACCGGAAGCATATAAAATATGCATAGAACCACATATTGGCACTTCCAAGCCTAAACCCATATCAATTTATTATAAAGCAAGCAAAGTGAAGCAAACCATATCCATCTGATACAAGTACGTTTGTCCGAAATTTTCCTTCCAGTAATCTCAATGTAATGAGCTTAAAGAAAATTATAAAGAAATTCAGTATGCTAAATCATTCATAATCTCTTGTTGATGCAGTAATAGCAGAAGTTGTTTGTTTAAGAAGAGAAGAAGTATGGCATTAAAAGGACAAAAGAAATGTGGGAAAATAAACCTAGATAAAATGAATCTTAAATGAAGTAAAAAGGAAACAGTGTTTGACATATGATCTGCCAACACCATCATGAAACTATCCTTTCAGAATATTAAAATCAACGACAGTACAAGAATTTCTCAATAGTCTCCATAAATTTGTCCCTAAAACTCATCACCAAACAAACCTAAGATTTTCGTACTGACATCCATCCACCAAATTAGGCAAACCTCCCTTAAAACACATCTTGGCTAAAGCAAACACAGTAAAAGGTAAATCCTAAAATATTATTGAAAGAGCTCCAAAAATCACCTTGATAGCAACCATAGCTCAAATAAAAAACCAAATGCCAACCTATACAATCTACCAGAAGAACATAATTCCTGAATAATTCAATATAATTAATAGGACAGTCTGAGTGACGTTAAGCTCTAAGCATCAAAATGCCAGCTATCTCATCACGGATTTTTTTTAAAAAAAAAACTCTGCTCTCAACAAAAGCATAAATCAGGTGGTTAAAACATGCAATGATCTACAAATTTTTTTAACAGTACACAACCTTTACGTCTTGCATCATAAGTACCTCAGAACCAAGGAAACTTTAAACTCTTCAAGGATGGTTAAGAAAGTTGTTAACTTTAAAAACTTTAAGAGCCCTTCAGAAACAGACATCTTCTCAATGGCATAGACCCATAAGCTACGAAAGAGCAATCTACAATTAGTAGTCAACGATGACATTTGGTTCAACTGGAACCAGCAATTAATCCGAGTCCAAGCCTCGATAAACAGTATGACTCAACCTTTAACAAATGGTCTTGGAAGAAAACAAAATAGGGAGAATTTATATATATATATAAAGACCATTCTTTTGAACTATATTTTAAGACTTCAAACTTTTGCCAAGTTCTAAGAACAAGATGACAAAGACTGAATAAGGATATAATCATTACAGATGTGAACTCAATCCTCATTGTTCCCAAAGGAACAACATTATAGTTATAAAATAAAACACATTTAAGAGGTATTCCATGAGCATAATGCTCCAAGACCTCTTTAAGTTCTGCATACTTAATTTGAATGCTCATTCGAATATCTTAAAATTGTCAAAAAAGTTCTCTACTAGCATTAAACTTTCATTTCAAAGTCATTCAATTCAGAAAAACGCTTTGCGCAATCAATCCAACACAATTCTCACTACAATAACAGCTAGTGACAAGCTCTACAGCAGGTTTACACAAGAAACAAAGAATTAACCATCTAATGAAAGATAATATTCACAATAATCATCAGCAATCAACGATATCTCTCACCATTGGACCCAGACCGCTTGTTGCGCTTGTTCCTCTCCAACTGAACCTGCATCTCTGTAAACATCCTCAGCCTCTGCATCTCCAAATCACTAGCAAACTGCATTCTCTGCTTCTCCAACTCCACCATCTGCCTCAACTTCTCCGCTTCCACTCTCTCATACACCTCCCCAAACCTCTCTATCGCCTTCGCCAATCTCTTCACCCCCAAATTCTCTCCGTTATCATTCTCTTCTTCTTCAGCCTCCTCATCCGCCTCCTCCTCACTCTCCACCGCAGCAATATCCGCCGCAGCAGCTGCCGCAGCTACCGTAGAATAATTCCTATAATACCCCTCGCTATTATAACCCCTCTTCTGCGGCAAAGCCACAACCGTCGCGGCAGGAATGGGCGTCAAATTATGACTATTGCTATGATTGTTCATATTATTGCTATTGCTAACCGTAAGCGCTTTACGGTACGAGAGCGGAACTCCAACGGGAGGAGACGGCGATAATTTAGGCGAGAAATTCGACGAAGGTTTGACGTTGTTTCCGATTAACGCATCCATCCGCTCGAAGAACGGCCAGGAAGAGGTTAGGGTTCCACTGGAGGCCGTAACACGTGCCTTCTCGATCTTGTACTTCTTCTTGATCGTATCGATCCGGTTCTTGCACTGAACATCGGTACGGTGCGTTTTCTTAGAGACAGCATGACGAACGTTGACGGTGTCAGCCACATCTTGCCAATCCTTCTGACGGAGGTTTCCACGATTAAGCTCCAAATAACGGCGTCCCCAGGCGTCGACGAGAGTTGATGTAGCCTCTTCGCTCCAGCAGTCCTCACGGACCGGTAACGAACGAGTATACGGCGTCGTTACGGTAGTGTTGGGAGGCGGCGTTAGGGACTCCGTTAGATCACCCATGGAAGGTTAAAAATTGTGGTAAAGGTGATTTTCTGATTCGAAGATGTGAAGAAGAGAGTAAAGGAGAGATATTGGACAGATATAAGAAAGTTACAGGTCGGTGCGGCGATGATAACGCGCCGGGAGCATGAGGGACGAAAGAGTGAGTGGGTGGGTAAAGGATGACTGATGAGGGGAATAATTGAAGGGTCGCCGGGATGCGGGTAAGCGCGTGAAGAGTAAGCATAGGGTTGGACGCTTGGGTCTCATCGGATTCGGCTCGGCTACGGTCAGAGCTGGCAATTACGTTACGTTTCTTTCTAGTATTAGCAAACGCTACAATTGCTACTGCTGCGCCCATTACCATTTACCACAACTAGATTTTGTTGGATCCCGGACTCATAACTTATTATTAGATTATAACTGAAATCTTTTCTTTTTTTAATTTTTTAATTATATGAAATGGATAGTAATGTCACATAATATGCCAATTGTTCCTTTTTTTTTTTTAAGAATTAGATTATAAATCTAGTAATTTCAGATAAGGAATGGATTAAGAACCATATATGTGAGTTATGATCGTAGTTATGGATAAGTGGAAAAATGGATTTTATTGATGGTGTTGAATTTTGTCAAAAAATGGAATAATACCATAATAGAAAATAATGATAAATAATTTTAAGAATAATTTAAACTCAAAATTGTCAATTATAAAATCAAATCACCATTGGGTTTCTGATATTAAGCACAAAAGTTTTGGACACAAAATTCTACGTGAAAACATCGTTTGTATCGAAGGGAAGGTAAGTCGGTGTATGAGAATATTGGTGGATTTTGAAGGGCAAAAGAGGAATGAAATTGGGCGGTTGTGTCTATGTGGGGATGGGGAAGGTTGAAGGTTGGAGGTTGATGAGCGGCAATGATGCGCCGGCTGTCTGACATACGCGCGAGACGTACGGCATTGGCTTACGTCAGTACTCGGGGATTGGCTACCCTATGCTAAGCTTGGCTCAGCTCGGCTCACGGCTGGCTTGAGCTTGCATCGCAAGTCGCAACTACACGTCGCTGTTTCTTGTCACTTGGTGGAGTGGTACATTTTTCATGCTTTGAATTGGTTCGTTATTTTTGTTTGACCGGAAACGGAACGGGAATGCTTCTGATTTGTCATCTGTTGTTTTCTCGGAAACAAAACTATATTTGGGCTTGGATTTCAGGCCCACTAAGCTTCTTCAAGGACCATTCTAAAACACACCCCAATACATTTCTAAATACACTTCCCAACACATTTCTAAATAAAAAAATGGAATATTATCACAATAAAAAAATAATGATAAATAATTTTAAGAATAATTTAAATTCAAAACTGTCAATTATAAATAATTTTAAGAATATTATATAAGTTTAGTGTACAATAAATCTACTAATTGATTATATCAAATATCCATTGAGATTATTAACTCCTTAATGCGACCACTTATGTATTTAACATCATCATTTAGTTGCGTCTCCCAACTATCATCATAACGTACAATAATACAAACAATATTCATTGTCTGATCAATATCATCCAAATAAGTTACAAAGTGCAAAAGAAAAAAAAAAAAAAAAACTAAAGGAGTCAAAATTAAAAATGTCAAAAATTGCAGTGCTAGAAGTAGGCTCGACCGATCATTAGGTATATATACGGGCCATAAGCTAGTGAGCCAATGATGAAGGCCACCTCAGCCTATGATTGGGGCTAGTTAGCCTGTAATGGGGGCTAGCCAGCTTGTGATAGGTCAATGGTCTAGACCGTTGACATTCACGGTCCATCAGGCTTATTGCGTGCAACTCAACTTTTCAAATCCAACGTCTAACAAATTATTCAAAATCTTCCATTCTTACAAACAGTGACGGAGCTTGGAAGAATTTTTAGGGGGGCCAAAGGAAAAAATTCAAATTTTAGGGGGGGCCAAGATAAAATTTTAATATTTTTTTAATTTTTACCCTTTAAATATATAGATTTTTTTTTTCATGGCCCCCCTCAGTCCCTTCTAAGCTCCGTCCTTGCTTACAAATCCTTTCCATATCTTCTACTCTTACACAAGTTCAAACTGCCTATAAACTTTTTTTTCAAGTTTAATAAATGATCAGAGCAAACGCATTAAATCTACCTTCTTAAAACAAAAGTTATTAACAAATGAAATGAGTGAGAAATTAAAGCTTATCAATGAAACTTTAGTCGCTTAAAGAATCAGATTCTGAACTCAATTATGATATTGATTGTTAGTTTATGATGTGGAGAGTGAATAAATGAGTGTAAGAATATGAATTTGGGGTTGAAGGTAAGAAGTTGAAAGGTAGAAGACGTTGAGGGTAAGATATAGGTTAAGATGAAGATGAGAGTATTTTTGTCAACTATCTAAGATCGGTTAGGCAAATCAAAAGAAAAAAGAGACTTGGCTTTTTTTTCAAAAGCCCCCAAGATTTGATTACTTTTTATAATTTCCCAAAAGATTTCAAGATAATGTGTCAAGAAGAGTAGGTTAATGCCATGGACCCAGCATTTGATCTGCCACATGCAAAGATGGGTGACGACAAATTTGACGATCCAAATTTCGATTTTGAAACATTTTATCCAAGGTCTAAAACCATCCCAACTTCAAGCTACAACAACGCAAAACATAGAATATCGTGCATGACTACGAAGATTGGCATATAAAAACGGAGAAATAACAATAAATCCCTAATTAAATTTGAAGAAAACATTTAACCCCACATTTTTACTAAACTAACACTTACCCCCTAAATACCTCTAAAAAACTAACACTTACCCCCAAATATTTGGGAGGTAAGTGTTAGTTTTGAGAAAACAGTGATAATTTTTTGGGGGATAAGTGTTAGTTTAGGAAAAGTGTGGGGTTAAGTG
>JANKKB010029085.1:0-19589 GCA_026225775.1 Bursera palmeri | reverse complement strand
GATATGATACTTGGACTCACCGAGGACTATAATTAAGACTACCTACACTTGGGTAACACTTTCTAAGATGTAGCAGTTACAAGTGGAGGTTCAGATCCAATTTATGCTTTTGATGGCTGTCATTTGACCAATCCATCCGAATTGCTGTTAGATCGGGTTCGTAGATAAATGTTTGAAGTTTATCAATCAGCTCCTCAGTAGTTGGAGCGAAAACAAGAATCTTGCGTCTTGCATGTGAGATAAAGCCCTATTCTACAGCTTGATCAAGAAAACACAACAAACAGTTTAAGAAATCATTGACATTTAATATTCCGATAGGCTTGTTGTGTATATTCAGTTGGGTCTAGGAAAGAAATTGAAAAAGTTATTCTAAAGTACCAAAATCACTTGGTAGGACAATGAATGCATCATCGTTAAAGAGCATTCGGGTTATTCGTTCAGGTATGGATTGAACTTTGAATTCTTCCTCAATTGTTCTCACAGTTAAATTCTTTACAGCTAAAGGGATAAGAATAATACCTAAGACTTGGCTACCTCCTATCCATGTAGCTGTAGACACGCATCCCATTAACCCAAGGCTACTACCCCCATAAAGCAAATGTATCTTTCTCTCAACTAAAACCCTACCTAGATTATGTGCGGCTTGCACAAACTCTATATTTTTTCTAGGGTTCAATTCACAAAACACACAAATATTTCGGAATAGATGAACTGAGGTTCCCTCTATTTCTAAACTCACCCCAAATTTGTGTATGAAAATGAAGAAGATGAGGGTTTCATTTATGGAGTTCAAAAAGATATTGCACTAATAACATCCATATGAGTAGGTCGGTTATTGTCAAAAACAGAGTTTGAAAGTAAGATAAACAGGACAAATTTGTGTATGAAAATGAAGAAGATGGGGGGTTATATTTATGGAGTTCAAAAAGATAGTGTAATAATAACATCCATGTGGGTAGGTCAGTTATTGTCAAAAAGAGAGTTTGAAAATGAGATAAACAGGAAAAAAATAATGACAGACATAATGATGCAAAATTAAAAGTACACATAAAATTTTAAAATAAACAGCACAAAAGTTGAAACACACGATTATGTATAGTAGTTATGACTGTGGCTCACATCTTCCTTTTCTTTTACGTCTAAAAACAGCTTAAACACCTTCTATGAGTTGGGGATAAGCTTCCCATCCAATTTTCATATAAATTGGTAAACAGGATCGTTTTGAGTCAAATTCCCAAGACTATAGCGTTGTTGTTCATTTTTGAATTGGTTTCATAAACTAAGTGATTCACGTTGCATAATTTCACAAGAATGCGTCTCAAGAGTCAATAAGATATTATCCAAAGACTCCTTACTCATGCGATTCTTTATAAATTGAGTTTTATCATCTCAGTTTATGGAAGTAAATACAATAAAACGATATCGCTGATTACAAGTCCATCTTGCACATTTGTAATAGACTTGTAACCTTTTTGCTCTTCTTCTTTTGGAATAAGAAATTTTTCCTAACCTAGGCAAAAAGGAAAAATTTAAATCAGGCATTTCACCGTCTAATAGGACCTTTGCTTTAATTAACCAACATACATCGACAGGCATGCCATTAGACATCAACATCCTTAAACGTTCAACTCTAGCTCGGTTAAGTTTTATTAAAATATTTACAGGAAAAGCAAGAAAACGTTTTTGAAGCTTAGAGAGAATGACATCCATTCACTATAAGAATTTTGACTTTTTACAGCATTTAAAAAATGTTGTAAATAACCTTTTACAATGTTTTTGTAAATGTTGTGGGTGGCTACGCTGTAAAAAATAGTCCATCAATTACAGTATTTTTTACAACATTTAAAAAATGCTGTAAAAATGATTTATTTAGAGCGTTTAAAAAATGCTATAAAAATGGTTTATTTATAGCGTTTAAAAAACACTATAAATAACTTTTTATAACGTTTAAAAAACGCTGTAAATAAACAAATTTTGTATGTCAATAAATGATTTCTATAATGTTTTTTAAATGTTGTTAATACTTGTGGGTGTCGTTAAGCCACTTCAGCTCAGGTCCACCCCAGCACTTATTAATTATTCATTCTATAAGGTCGGCTGTATCATTGAGAAATGAAAGAAAAATATGAAACAATTTAATCTTGAGAAACTGGGCATTTCATTTTCAAGGAACAACAGTCTTTTGTCTCATTACAAACAAGTAGGAATAATAAATATCACTACATCTTAGCTCAACAAAGCAATAGCTCTAGTGCATTTGCACATTTCTGTAATTCCCATATGTCTTTTTTATACTATTACTACAAAAAATTCTCAAAGCAATCACTCAGCCTTAGCTGGTACATGGTTCTAATGAAACAAAAATCTTGATATCAAAACTATATATAATTAGAAAGCTAATTCAGTTTTCTTTGAAGAAACCTACAAATTAATTATAAATAGGAAAAATAATGTGAAATGTTATATGTCTTCTTGTTTCTGATTTTGTGCTTTATATTGAAAAACAAAATTACTAATTTCTATGCAATAATTAACTGATGGCTAACAAATATTCTGGGACAAACCAGCTGTTGTAGGATCATTCAACAATATATCTTCAAAAGAAACACTTCCATCACCTGAATTTCCACATATTATCAGTTAACATAGGCATAAATGCACTGAAGATATTGATTTAAGATGCCTTAAAAAGCTTATAATGCAAATACAAGAAGTCTAGCATGCAAAAGTATAATAAATGTAAAAAAAAAAAAAAACATAATGGAGAAGAACAAACAAAAAGCAAATTAGAAGTGAATTATAAAAGAAACTTACCTTCATAACCCACCAAATTGATACTAGAATTAAAAGTTCCCTGCCACAAACAGAACCAAAAATAAAAAATCACATTCACACTTGTTGAGAAACCCTAATATAAGTCATGAAATTCATGGACATAGAATAGAAGATATTCAAGGTAAGAAACTTACACTAACTAATTATTATTGGGAATTTCTACCGACATCAAAGTAAACATAGACAACTAAAATGAAAAGAAACAAGTGACAGTGTCCACCTTTTGAATCTCTTGATACGATGTTTTGCTAGTTCGTGAAGCCTGCTAAACTTGGAGTCAAGTTCATTGTAATTTTTCTCACGTTCTTTTATTTCTTGATTCAATGTCTATTGAGCTGCAAAACAAAAGAAATGCTACATATTCAGGTTAAATGAGAATATGAAGCCAAATGCTAAATATACGTCTACTCTTTCACTTACAAACATACACCAATACATAGAAAATAAAATCTGACCTTCAGCAAGCTTGTAGAGAATTCGTAATTTTTTGCATCTGCCTCTGAGTAGAACACTCGTAGATGCTCTAATGCTTTCTCTACAACACCACAAGTTTCTTTCTCTTCATGGGGTTCCTTATTCAATATAGAGCACAAACCCAAATTAAGGCTCATTTCATTTTAATTATAAATCTAAAAACACATGGAACTCACCAACTGCTACTTCGGTAAGCCCAAGAAGATCAATTACCCTCAATTTCTACATATATTTTACTCTCTGGTGCCTTCCATTGCTTATATGAAGCTGCAACACAAGGGGATACCGTGTAACAATCTCTGCACATATTTTATTAACCAAAATCAAACGTGAGAAAAGGTTCTGGAATTTCGCCTTCTCTTCCTCCTTCCCTTTCCACTTCGACCGAAAGAGGAGCCTCCTCTTCCTCTTGCTTCTACTCTAGGTTTTAGTAGCCATGGCAAATTTCAAGAATCCAGTAGGAGACAAACTGTAGGGCTTTGCAGAAAAGAAAAGAGACTGAAAGGAAGAATTGAATCAAAAAGTTTCGTGATTGAACGAGACTAATAAGTGAGAGATAGATGTAGAGATTAGTCAAGTAAAGCGCAGTTGAGAGAAAGGGGCAAGACATGAAAATTTCCTTCTACAATATTTAATGGATGCCTTAAATTTTTTAACTTTATAGCGCTTAAAAAACGATGTAAACTTTATATTCTAAATTATTGACAATGTTTCTATAAAATAAATGCTGTGAACATATTTGTGAGTGTTGAATTTCTTTACTGTTACAGCACTTTAAAAAAATGTTGTAAACTAATGTTGTAAAAACTCACATTTCTTGTAATGATTTTGAAAAGAAGATTTTTTTTTTTGTTACAGTGATTGTGGGAAACTGAAAAGACCGACTTAAGAAAGCCACGGAGTACCGTTATCCGTTATTTAACTGGGATAACTTACACACTAAAAACAAGAAAAATAAATAAAAATAAATACCACAAAGAAAAACAAAAGAACAAATCATTGCGTAGAAGGATCAATTAAAGCAATGGACTCTTCATTTTGAACAAAATTTTCAAGGAATGGTTTTAATCATTGTCCATTAAGTTTAAAAATATTTTCATTTTTTGGATTTTCAATTTCAACAGCTCCATGAGAAGAAATAGTTTTAACAATGAAAGACCCAGTCCATCTAGAACGAAGCCTACTAGAAAATAAATGGAATCATAAATCATACAAAAGAACTTTTTGTGAAGGTTCAAAAGATTTTCTANCAATGTGTTTATCATGGAATACCTTCATTCTTTGTTTGTAGATCCTAGAGTTTTCATAAGTCTTTTTTCTAATTTCATCAAGTTCATTTAATTAGAGTTTTCTTAGTGAACTGGCTTTATTCAAATTAACGTTAAACGTCTTGATAACCCAAAAAGCTTTACGTTCCAATTCCACAGGTAAGTGAAACGGTTTTTCAAAAACAATCCTATAGGGAGACATACCAATTGGTGATTTAAAAACTGTATGATAAGCCTAAAGTGCATCAGTTAATCGTAAAGACTAATCTTTTTAGTTTGGGCTCACCGTTTTTTCTAAAATGTGCTTGATTTTCCTATTAGCAAGTTCAACTTATCCACTTATTTGTGGGTGATAAAGTGTAGATACTTTGTGTATAATTTCATATTTTTGCATTAAAGCTTCAAACGGTTTATTATAAAGTGTGAACCGCCATCACTTATAATGACTCTAGGAATTCTAAATATTGTCAAAATATTTTGTTTTAAGAAATTCAAAACAGTTTTGTGATCATTGTTTTCGCAAGGAATTGCCTCAACCCATTTGGAAACAAAATCAACAACCACTAAAATGTATACATATCCAAAGAAGATGAAAATTGTCCCATAAAATCAATGCCCCAACAATAAAAAATTTCAATAATCAAGATTAGATTTAAAGGTATCATATTTCTACGAGTTGTGCTCCCTAATTTTTGACATTGATCACATGTTATGCAAAACTCATAAGTATCTTTGAAAAGTGTTGGCCAATAAAATCCACATTGTAAAATTTTAGCAGCTGTTTTCATTGAAGAAAAATGACCACCACATGCTTTAGAGTTACAAAAGGAAATAACATCAGGAATTTTATTATTAGGTACACATCGTTTGACGATTTGGTCAGGTTAATCTTTGAAAGATTAGGATCATCCAAAAGGAAATTGCGTACCTTACTGAAAAACTTCCTTTTGTCTTGGGCATCGCAATGAGATGGAATTTTACCTGTCACAAGAAAATTAGCAATATCAGTAAACCATGGTAAATCCACAATACCAAACAATTGTTCATCAGGAAAAATATCTCTTATTGGTGAAGACTCATGAGATTCATAAAAAATCAGTCTAGACAAATGGTCAGTCATAACATTTTTTAATCCATTTTTTATCTTTGATTGTGATGTTGAATTCCTGAAGAAAAAGAATCCATCTTATCAACTTTAGCTTAACTTCATATTTTGAAAGAAGATATTTCAAGGCTGCATGATCACTAAAGACAAGAATTGGTGAACCAGCAATATATAACCTAAATTCTTTCAATGCAAATACTACAGCAAGCAATTCCTTTTCAGTTGTAGAATAATTTATTTGAGCATCATATAAGGTTTTACTTGCATAGTAAATGATACAAGGTTTCTTTTCCTTTCTTTGTCCTAGAACGGCTCCTATTGCATAATCACTAGCATCACACATGATTTCAAATGATAAAAACTAATCAGGAGATTGCATGATAGGAGCAGAAGTTAACATGCTTTTAAGTTTTACAAATGATTCTTGACAAGATGCGTTCCATTCAAATGATGTATTTTTAGATAAAAGATTACACAATGGTTTAGATATGACATTAAATTTTTTTATGAAACATCTATAAAAACTAGCATGTCCTAAAAATGATTTAACATCTTTTACACATGTAAGAGGGAGTGGATTGACAATCAAATCAACTTTAGACTTATCAATTTTTATCTCTTTAGATGAAATAATATGCCCAAATACAATAACACTATTAACCATAAAATGACATTTTTTTTCAATTCAATACAAGATTCTTTTCTTTGCATCGCATGAGGACTTTTTACAAATTTGACAAGCAATCATCAAATGAATTACCAAATATAGAAAAATTATCCATGAAAACTTCAAGAAAACATTCTAACATATCACTGAAAATACTAAGCATGCATCTTTGGAATGTGACAGGTGCATTACATAAACTGTAACGACCTAAAAATTCAAAACAGTTGTTTAGGGGTATAAGTGAAAGATTTTAAAGTTAAAAATTATAAAATGACGTATTTTTTATGTATATGGGGTGACACAGACATGATAACATCGTGTATATGAGTATTTGGAGGTATTCAAGAGTTTTTGAGAACTTAGACTAAAACGTAATTTTATATAGGCTCGTGAGTTTTTTGTCATTAGTGACCGATGATGATATTTTGAGGGTCACATGAGTAAAAAATAGATGAGAATTGATTGGCATTGAGATGCCGAGACTTTGGGGTTGGGATTCAAGAACGTTGAAGGTTTAAAAATCTACAGTTGGACCTCTAAGACCCAAAGTCTATATAAACAGCATAAGAGTCTAGAACATTGAGAAATCTGTAGAAACAACCCCAATCGTCAGAAATCGCTATCTCCGATGAGCCTTCACATTCTTGACGAGTTAACCGACATGGCAGTGGTAACGGAANATCTACAGTTGGACCTCTAAGACCCAAAGTCTATATAAACAGCATAAGAGTCTAGAACATTGAGAAATCTGTAGAAACACCCCCAATCGTCAGAAATCGCTATCTCCGATGAGCCTTCACATTCTTGACGAGTTAACCGACATGGCAGTGGTAACGGAAAGCTCTTGGCTTGCTGATCTCGGTGGTGGTCCCTATTCCCTTATCCAGTGCCTAAAACGTCGTAGATCGGGCCAAGAATATTCGCCTTTCTGATTAATCAATTTCGGTGCCATCAACCCCTGACACCAGTGGCAATCAACTCCTCTTAGTTGGACGAATCCAATGGTGGCCTCCAATCGACCGTCGAGGCTTGGATCGTCAACAACAACCTCCATAGCCATCGTCTTCCCTAACACCGATCTACCCTTTCGATCGTCATCAAGCGCCGTCGTTGGTCGGAACAAGTTTCTCTCGTCGAGATGATTTCAACGGTGCCCTTCGATCGTGTTCTCTTGTGAGAGAACGTAAATCACAACTACCAGAAAAAATATCAGGTAGCACTCTACAACTTCTGGCCTTGACACTTGTACCTTATTCAGGACACCCCCTATTATTTTAGAACTTGTAGTTTAGCCCCCTATCATGTATTTTGACGTCGGGACCCCTAAAGGGTTACAGGTTAGCAATCTCACCCCATTTGGTGAATTTCATATAATTTATGGGTTTACAATAACACCCCAAGATGTAAAATATCATTTTAACACTTGATTTTGGTTTTAAATGTTTTGATCCCGTGACTATGAGGACTCATTAGGGACCCCCGAGATGTATGGATTCATGATACGGATGAGGAAAAGATAGAGGAGGAGCTCCGAAAACTATCGTTCGGATATCGAGATAGGAATTTCTAATTGTACTTTTCTATTTCATTTTACATGCATGTAGACTTAAATTATTGTTGTGGCTGAGGGAATAAAAAATGTGTGATTGACGAATAGAATGTTAGATGGATCGATGGTTTGAGATGTTACCAATGCGTGTATGATTTTACGGAGATATGCGATTAGTTGGGGAATCAGAGGGACGCATATGATTGTGTCACTGGAGTGTGAATATGAAGCAGATTAAGGAGGATGGATATCACGTGTGACAATATGTGAGGTACGACCAAAGTACGAGGATACGTAAGTGGCGGTATGATATGAATGAACGATATACGTGTGTTCATGGGTTACGAAACGGGTAAGATAAGTGGGAGATGATTGGATAGTTGGGACACGTTAGATACGGTGCACAGATGTATGCGTGAAGAGATAATATGCATAGGATGCAGGCATTACGGTACTCATGCGTTACGGGTGGTTGAGACACGGGAGGTGTTTGAGAATGTATCCGTGAGTGATGGGACATGTAAACCACGTGAGGGCACGTACGTAAAGAGATGATGAGACACGAGTGAATTGTACGTGAGTGAGGCCATACGGGCTAGTAGTAATGAGTGAATAGTCACGAGATTGCATATGATAGAGTAGCCAGGTAGGAGCTGATATGAACCACAGGCATGTAGTAGTCCGATTAGGAGTAAATGGATATGATGGATACATGAGGTATCCATATATTTGTGTGTGCCTGTTGGTGTGACTGAATGGTCGGGTTACGGACAATACGTGAGTGTATGTATGCGATAGTCTGCCCGAGACATGAACATGAGTGAGATACGTACGAGAAGGGGTATTTGATATGTGTACGATCGTGGGATGGGAATAGGAATGAAAATACATGTGGGAGATGATGGACGCGCACATAAGGTTTGACATGAGTACAGATCACGTGTATTGGACCCCGGATTGGCTTGTTTGTGTGTACAAAAAATCCAAGGGGGAGGTGAATGCGTGGGTCAGGATTGACCTGACTAGGTGTACAAGAGTCTATTAGGGTGCACGAGTGTGATAGGGATTGTCGTGCTATTCGTGAGCAGGATCTCAGTGTGATAGAGATTGTCGTGCTATTCGTAAGCAGGAATCCCAGTGTGATAGGGATTACCGTGCTATTCATGAGCAAGATCCTAG
This sequence comes from Bursera palmeri, assembly GCA_026225775.1. Taxonomy (NCBI): domain Eukaryota; kingdom Viridiplantae; phylum Streptophyta; class Magnoliopsida; order Sapindales; family Burseraceae; genus Bursera; species Bursera palmeri. The sequence goes on along the minus strand of JANKKB010029085.1, from coordinate 10,512 downwards.
TTTGACAGGGATTACTGTGCTATTCATGAGTAGGATCCTAGTGTGATAGGGATTGTCATGCTTTTGGTGAGTTGGATCCCTATAGAATCGGGATAACCATGCTATTGGTGAGCTAGATCCCGATAAGATCGGGATAACCGTGCTATTCATGAGCAGGATCCCAATGTGATAGAGATTATCATACTCTTTGTCAGTAGGATCCCGATGTGATAGGGATTGTCGTGCTCTTTGTGAGTAGGATCCCAGAGTGGTAAGTGTAATGGGATACAGAGTAGTTATGTGGAGAATCCAACATAAGTGCGGAACTCCCGTGTATGTGTCGCATGTATGACGACGATCGTGATTGAGATAGGAAAACTAATGGTAGTGAAATTAGTGTGTAAGTGAGGTAGAGAATTGAATGGATAGGTTTGTGTGTTTGTCTAATGCATTTATGTTATTAAAATATTATAGAACTATATAGCGGAGGTGATTTGGAGATCATGTAGAGGATCTCAAATGGTATTGAGTATGTCTGGGTAGACAGAATGAGTCGTTTATGCATTTATATTATCGAAAAAATTTTGTAACCTGTGTTTTTCAGTATAAATGTTTTATTTAAAAAGGTTTTATTTGATTTTATTTACTTTTATTTTATTTATTTACATAGTCACCCCCAAGGTTCCTGTATAAGAGATTTTAGGTCGTGACATAAACCAAATGTATTATTTTATATGCAAATGTTCCAAATGGATAGGTGAAAGTGGTTTTCTCTTAGTCCTCAAGTGCTATCTTAATTTGGTTATACCCAAAATAGCTATCTAAGAAACAATAAAATTCATGACCAGTTACCCTTTCTAACATTTGATCCATGAAAGGCAATAAAAGTGATCTTTCCTAGTCATAGAATTAAGCTTCCTATAGTCAATGCACATGCGTCAACCAGTAACAGTTTTAGTTGGTATTAATTCATTATTTTCATTTTTGACTACAGTGACTTCAGATTTCTTTGGTATAACTTGGGTAGGACTTACCCATTTGCTATCAGAAATAGGATAAATGATCCCTTCATCTAAAAGCTTAAGCACTTCATTTCTTACCACCTCTTTCATAGTAAGATTGAGCGTACGCTACATTTCTTAAGAAGGTTTGGAATTTTCCTCTAAGTATATCTTGTGTATGTAAATAAAATGACTAATTTCATTTATGTCAGCAATAGTCCATCCTAATGCATTTTTGTGCAATTTAAAAATTTTAAAATTTCAAGCAACTTACCTTCTTGAGATGAATTGAGGCTAGAAGAAATAACAATAGAAAAAGTTTCATTTTCACCCAAAATGGAATACTTGAGATGAGATGGTAATAGCTTCAGTTCGGGTTTAGGTGGTTGGACATTTGATGGCATGGGAACATTTGATCTCAGGGTTAGTTCCTCAAAATTTTATCTCGAATTGTTTGCTCCTCGAACCTGTGAAGAATCCAACAAGGAGTTAACTTCAGAATATTTGTCAAGTTCTAAATCACTAAATAAAGAATAAGAATCAAATTCATCGTGAACAAGTTCTTCAATTAGATCAACTTCATGCACATTATCATCATCCCTAGGTTGTTTAGAGATGTTAAACACATTCAATTCACATGTCATATTACCAAATGAAAGTTTCAATAAGTCATTTCTATAATTAATTAAAGCATTTGAAGTTGTAAGAAATGGACAACCTAAAATGACAGAAATTTGAGCATTTGTATTCACAAAATGATGTGTATCCAAAACAATGAAATCAATAGGAAAATAAAATCTATCAATTTGCACAAGCACATTTTCTACCACCCCCTTAAAATTTTTACATTTCTATCAACGAGTTGAAGAGTGATTAAAGTGGATTTAAGCTCACCAAGACCCAATTGTTCATACACAGTGTAAGACAAAAGATTAACACTAGCTCCTACATCTAATAATGCACGATCAATCCTAAAATCATCAATTACACATATAATGGTTGGACATCCAGGATCCTTATATTTTAAAGAAGCATTATGTTAAATGATTGAACTTATACTTTTGATCAAAAATACCTTCTTTTGCACATTGAGATTTCTTTTTACAGAACATAAATCTTTCAAAAATTTTCTATAAGAAGGAACTTGCTTTATGGCATCTAACAGCAGAATGTTGATTTTGGCTTGTTTGAAAAGCTCATAGATGTCAGAATTCAAGTTTAGTTTTTCAATAGGTTTCAATTTTTGGGGAAATGGAATAGGGATGAGACACTTTTCTATCTCGCAAGATATCCGCTCTTCTTTCTTTTCTTCACTCTCTGTTTTGGAAGGTTTAGACTTATTAATTTTTGAAGAAATGCTTTTATCAATAACCTTACCACTACTAAGAGTTGTGATGGCGTTAGTATTTTCAGATTATTACTTACTCACAGAAGGATCATTTACATTAAATTGACCTACAGGATTAGGTTTTGGTTGAGCAAAAAAATTACCTTTTTCTTGAACTTACAAATAAGATGTGAGTTTAGAAAGTGTATATTTGATTTCATTGATGGCTTGTGAAGTTTGATTGTTGAAGCTTGTTTGCTCTCACATGAATGCTTGCAACATCTTCTTAAAGGTTTTCACATTAGATGAATGATACGGAGGAGGGTTGAAACGCTTTTGTGGTGGTGGTGCTTGGGCATTTTGGTTATTTCTCTAATTTGGATTATATGTGTTGGAAAAGGGGGATTGATGTGGCTTTTGAGCATAGTCAGTAACATTGACTTATTAGTGCATCACTTCTCTCAACATTGGAAGGTTCGGACATTCTTTTATGGAATGGTCATTAATGTCACAAATACGACAAACTTCCTCATTTTGTATGAATTTGACATTCCTCAATTCTTTTATTTCTATGGCCTCGAGTTTCTTAAACAAGTTGGCTACCCTAGCACTTAGGTCATTTTCTTGATTTAAATGATATTTTCCTTCATTAGAACTTGCAAGATTAGACCTAATCAAATTTTGAGAACTAAAATTTTGTCAATTTTGAGAATTTTCAACTAAGGGATCTAAGTAATCAAATGCCTCTTTAGGATCTTTATCTAAAAACTCTCCATTACACATGGTTTTAACAAATTGTTTCGTCTCAGGTGTTAAACCATCATAGAAGAAACTAATTGTACATCATTTTTCAAAACCATGATATGGACAAGAATTTAACAAATCTTTAGATCTCTCCCAACATTGAAAAGTTTTATTCTCTTTTTGTGAAAAATTTTGTACTTATCTCTTAAAAGAATTGGGTTTGTGAGTTGAAAAAAATATTCTTTAAAAACTCTTTTTGCATTTCATGCCACGTGCCTATTGACTTAGGTTTTAAAGAATTAAGCCAAGTTTTTGTTTTATCTTTTAATGAAAATAGAAACAACTTAAACTTACTTATTTCTTCATAACATCCTTGATCAATAAATGTTAGTACATACCTTTTTAAATTCTTTTAAATGTAAATATGAACTCTCTAAATCTAAGCTATAAAAATTTAGAATTAAGAGAATCATTCCAGGCCTATTGAAAGTTATTGGCATTTAAGAGAAAAATGAAACATGAGGGTGAAGAATTACAAGGAGGTTGCAAGTATTCACGCATGCTTCTCGTGGGTGTATTAACATGCTTTTCGTGAACACTTTCATTATCGGCCATGGTGTGAGATGAATGGGTAGAAGATGAGAAGATGATGGAGAGTTAAACAAGTTAATAGAGAGGGTTCCAAAATTATCTTTCACTAGATGATTGGAGTTTGCATCACGAAACCAATCACTCATAAAATTATTAGCACAACAAATATTATAAATATAAAGATAAAAGAAAGGGTTAGAATAATCAAAAATAAAAACAAATTGGTGGTAGAATCTCTTAAAGTAAATTAAAAATAATAAATAATAAAGTAAAGAAAGCAAGATAAAGAAAAAAAATTAAAGACAATTAGGTTGGTTTCACCACAACCAAAGTAAAACAAATAAACCAAAAAAAATTAAAGACAATTCAGTTGGTTTTACCACAACCAAAGTAAAGTAAAGTAAAGTAAATACTATAAAGTAAATGTAATAAAATAAATAGACAAAAAAGTAAATACGAAAAAAATAAAGACAATTAGGAGGCGTAGCCTACCATAGTAAAATAAAAACTAATTATCTTAATTAATTACATCTCCGCGGCAATGGCGCCAAAAACTTGTTACATCTTAGAAAGTGTTACCCAAGTGTAGGTAGTCTTAATTATAGTCCTCGGTAAGTCCAAATATCGTATCAACAGAGAGATTATTATTAAGATCAAATGGTCTTTATTTCAATGTCCAAGATCCAAAGCAAAGGAAACGTAGATGAAGTGTTGATTGATTTTAGAGATGCAAATTACCAAGTATGAAATTAAGTTTAATTAAAAAGAACACTAAGGCATTAGAGATCCACACTTATTTAAATTATAGAAATATTCTTTGATCCTTTTTATTACTCAATTGAAATAAACTAATGAGTTATCTTAATCGGAAAATGAAAACATTGAAGTTTAAGAACTCATCTTTTCTACAATAGAAAAGTGTAAAAAAAATAAATACCTTTCAACGGATTGATGGCAACATTTTGAGAAATTTGTTCTTGATTTGTAAAAGAACTTTCCAAGCATTCAATGTACCAATAAGCTTACAATGAATCGAGGCTTTTGACAAAACAAAATAACTTTAAATATGTTTATTCAAATAAATTGAAAGGAAAAACATTAAAGAACAAAAATCAGATTAAGAACAAAACTACAACCATATGAGTGTTTCACTCCTAGCCTTAGCTAAGAGTTTAAAAAGACATATTACAATTAAAAAATACACTAGAAATAAAAATAAGCTCTCTAGAACTGAAGTGTATCTTTGCAATAAACCAATGGTCTCCTTTTATAGGCAAATTGGAGAGGGCATTCAAGGAATTGACATAATAATTCATTTATGGCCACCAACCACTCTTATCAACGTGTAATCACTTTTTTTATCAATGTGTACAGTGAATTTAACAACGTGTCCAATATACAAGTTGTAGATAAGTATCTTATCTTTCCATAGCCACTTGAATCATATCATTTGGATATGTATTTGGAGAGATATGGTTCCGGATGTCTAGATATGTTAGGTTGTGATTCATTTTTGGCCACCTACCTCTCCATCAACTTGTAACAATTTTTTGATCAACTTACACACGTAATTTGATAAAGTGTCTAGCAGAAAAGTTGTAATCATTATCTATCTTTCTATAGCCACTTGAATCATGCCATTTGGATTTGTAATCATGGAGAAATGGCCCCAAAAGTCCACGTAGGTCAGATTGAGCTTCTAGAAATCTGTGTTCTATTGTAGCCTACTTTTGACCCCTTAAACGCTGGATTTATGCCTTACGTTCTTCTTAAGTTTGTAAAACATTGTCTTAAGTTTCTAGAGATATAAAATTTGCATCAATTGGGATTTTAGATTAAAAGTTATGTCATTTGTTTTAGGTCTGCATCAAAAAATTCGAAAATAAAAATTGATAAGAATAATTCTTTTAAGCTCAAATCAATGAAAATACTTAAATTAATAGCACTTAAAGTGTAAAAATGTTATTTAAACTCATAATAAATATACACTTTTAAGTGCTTATCATTAACCTATTAACTTATTTTGACGTGTTAACAAGATAATGAAAAATACTTCCATCATCACGCATTATTGTGGTAGCTCAACGAGGCAACCAAATGGTGACTTTGAATAGACGGGTCATAAGATTAGAGGGCTAAGAGTCTCAAAAGATATTGGATTTAATTAGTTCATATATTTAGTATATAGAGACCTTGGTTTTGATCTAAATGAATATATCATGGTTTTATCAACGAGATTTATATATATCAACTCAAAATCATTCCTGACTATGCATTTGGTAAATGATAATAATGTTGGTTTCTTCATTAAGAATGGTACCAAGGTAGTTAAATTCATGCCACTTATTGTGACAATGGAGGAAAAGGTTGACAGGATTGATCCTATTATTCTGGTGAAAAAAAAAAATTTAATGGGATAGAAAAATATTGAAAAATTTTACGTTTCATTCTGCAAGAGCAAGTAATAAAAAAAGTCAATTGATACCTATAATTTCTTCATCTCATTTTACAGATGAAGATGAGACAACATCTCCTATATCTTTTGCCCCAACGAAGAAGGATACAATTAGGTCATCTGATATAGAAGTGAACCCGAAGATATAATTAGGTTGCCTAATAATCTCATTGATGTCGACTTACATAGAGCTATGGCCATAGAAGAATTTAGGCCCTCTGCTGATGATTTTATAGAGGATGACCATTTTGTTGACCAAGAGGTTAACAATGACGTTCTATTTTCCAATGCAATTCCATCCCAAGCATCTGTCAACAAAATTCTAACACAAGTTCTGCTCAAGAGAGATTGGTGAAGAGATATTTTGATGATTGCCACATACTACACACACAAACCCGCCGATAATAGATGATGTTAGCTCGTACGTTAGCGATAGATTGCAAATACAAGTAGGTGAAGTGTTTACTACTTTTCATTTGAAATCTTGACTACTTTTCATTTCAACCCTCCATTTGATTATTTCGTATAATTTTTCCAACGTAAGTTCAATTTTATTTTTTCCTAAAAAACCGTAGCGTAAATTATTGAAACCCAATTCTTAATACTAAGAATCAAACTTAAACTTATGTTTATTTGCAAGTTTTAATACTAAGAATCAAACTTAAACTTATGTTTATTTGCAAGTTAAGCTGCATACAACTTCAACTTGAGTTAGCTCTAGGTTATTATTTTTTCTTGAGTTTTTGGCAACCAAACAAAAAATAATAGTGAAAAAAAAAAAAAAGAGAGAGAAAGGAAAAGGGAAAGGGATAAGTCTTTTGCCACTCCTTCCCATTACATGTCCGTCTCCGTAACATATCAAAGACATTTATGAATGATAGTAACATACATTTATGAATGATGTTAAAGAAGATGTAACCATTAGGTAAGACATTTATGAACGATAGTAACTTACGTTTATGAATGATATCAAAGAAGATGTAACCCTTAAAATCCCGAATAGGCCAAAAAATCTCAGCGAGCACGACATTTATGAATGTCAGTAACGTACATTTATGAATGATAATAACATATATTGACGAGAGGAGAAATTGAGAAGTGAAGAAATTGCTTGCTTCTCATTGATGCGATGTTGAGAGAAGAGAAATTGAAAAGTGAGGAAATTGATTGCTTCTCATTGATGCAATGTTACAAAACAGGTGGCTTATCTTAACAATTAATATAAAATTAGATGACTAAAAGATTCGGAGGGCTAGTTTGAGATTATTTTTCTCTAAAAATAAGTACGATTCTTCTTTGTTAAAAAAATAATTAGCATATAAAATAAATTTGAGATGTTTAATAAATAATTTTTAAAAATTATTTTGTTTTTATAAAAAATGATAGAAGTGTTTGAGATTGTAGCTGCTTTTGCTTATATTATATATAAATGCTCAAAATAAACATATGTATTATACTTTTATAATATTTAATTATTAATATTTTATAATAAATTTTGTTCTTTTTTTGAATTAATTCTAATAATTTCTATACAAATAATTTATAATTTTATATAAATAATAACATTATAATATTTGAAAAATTAATTAAAGGAAGAATATATAAATTGTATAACCAATCAAACTTTAAATTATTTTTTAATTTAATTTAGTGCCAAAAGAATAATTTAAAATTAATATTATAATTCTAAAATAGACATATATCTATAAAATAATTTAAAATTATATTAAATAAATATATGTAAAACAAAATAAATTTATAATTAGAATATATATTTGTTAAATTCAATAAATATTAATTGTAAATCATATTTAATATGATATATCAATAGTATAAATAAAATATAATTAATTCAGTATAATTTTTTAGAAGGATAATTCTGTCCACTAAAAGGAAGGAACCTACTACTTTTAGAACTCTTTACAAAACAAACTTATTTCTACAATAGTTTAGTTTTAAAGCATATCCAAAAATATTTTCGAACACATTAAATTGTTTTTACTGTAAAAATAAGTACTTATTTTTACAACAAAAGCAATCCCAAACTGATCTTAATTTATTTATAGAAATTGTTACAGTCTATAAATCTAATTAAAAAATGACAATTTTCTGCCTAAAAATAATCTAACATGTTGATAATATCTACCACTCAATATTTATAGCAACATGAAACATGTTTATTATACATTGATATAGAAAACAATATCAAAGTATAGTATATATATTCTCTCTCTTTCTCACAAAAGGTAGTATAGATTAGCAATGTATTGTTCATATATAACAGTTGATGATCAATCTGGGATTATAAAAATAGACAAAAATGAGCCTAATTGACATGTCTTGGCAATTCCTTATCCAACACAAGGTCATGTGGTTCCTCTACTAGAGCTTTCACAATCCTTAGTTAAGCATGGCTTCAGAGTCACATTTGTGATACATACTTAGGGGGGGCACACGTTGGGTTGGGTCGGGTTTGGCCCAACCCATCTCAACTCAACAAGTTAGAAGAAATGGACTCGAAGTCAGTTTGGGTGGGGTTATCGTGTTGTCAGATTTTGTTAATTTATAATACAATAAATAAAAAATTTCACTTAATATATATAAAATAAGATATAACTTAGTGGTAATGTTAAAAAAAGTTTTCTTAAGGGTAGGGGTTTAAAAATTATCAGTTGCAATATATTTTCAAAATTTGTCAAATGTGTAAAATTTATATTATACAATAAATAAAAAAGTTTATATAACATATATAAGATGAGATGTAGCCCATGGTAATATTGCAAAAAGTATTCTTAAGGGTGGAGGTTCGAATTTCAATATATTTTAAGAATTTGAGAATTGTCTAAATATGTATTCATGTCGAGTTTTGGGTTTTTGCATTGAAACCCGACAGGTTGAGATTTATCAAATCAATATCGGTTGGCCCGTTACCCAACCCGATGGGTCGGTTTGGGTCAAGCAATTTTGCCTGCCCCTCCGTATACTATGATAGTATTAATAACATTTACCCAGATTCATCCATAGATTATTTTTCTTAATAACAACATATTCTCGTGAACAATATAGTATTAAGGAAATAAATAAATCTAGTAATTTCACTAACAAACCCTAACTTCTTTCTATTTAATACTAGTTAACAACATTGGTTAAATAACACCAAATTAATTTGAATAATTATCTGACTCCATGTTTGAGAAATTATAAATTAAAACAAAGAAAAAAACCCTTTTATGTTTTAAATGAATAACATTTAATGTTTTAATTTATTTTATGAATTTATTAAAATAACCATATATTTTTATTTTAATTAGTGTTGATTAAAGGTAATAGATTATTTCATGGTTTTTGAAACAGTCAACCATTAATAAAAAATCATTTTCTACCTAAAGGTTAAAAGAAAAACATAAGAGGAGTCAATGTAATTAACTTAATTTTTTATTTTCAAAGAAAAATAAAATTGTGCTACCAAATATACTCCTTAATCATAAAAATATAAATTCATTAATTTTCACAATTTTCATATAAAATAAACGCTAAACATACTTAATTGTTAGTTGCAAGTGGAATGAATATAGACCATTCTTGTTTGTGCAATGACTAAGCAATCCCATCAAATATGAGACCAGTATGTTTTGTATTTACGCATGAAAGATGAAACTCGCATCCACAAAAATATAAATTCTTTCAAACATCATAATGTATAAATAATGTTAATTTGTTTAATTATTTGTAATTTAAGAATTAAGTTTTGATATATATTAATTATAAATTATAATTATTATTGAAAACTTATTGACAATCAAAATTGAACCAACATTGTGTATTTCTATTAAGTTAATAAACTTGTGCTATACATGTTTATTAACTTAATCATGTATATATTAAGTTAATAAACAACATTGTGTATTTCTAATTCTTTTTTACCTTTTTACCCATTTTAATATAAAATAATAAAATGAGAAGTGAAGTAATTGTTCGCTTCTCAGTGTGCTATTTTACAGAGGAGTGAAAGGAACACTTGAGGGCCATAAGGCCGGTTGGAAAATGACAACTGTCTGCGTAAATTAAGTAGGCCAGTTGGAAAATGACAACTATCTGCCTAAATTAAGTAATGCAACGTGGAGAAAAATTCACCGCTCATAATCAAAGAACATGTTTATTATGTAAATCAATAAATTAGAAGACAACAGGATCAAAGTAGCACCTGAATTTTGTCTTTATTAAATATTGCTCTTCAGTTTCTTATAAAAAGTAGCATAAATTAGAAATATTCTATTCTTCTATAGCAGCTGTTTGTCAATCCGGGATTACAAAATTAAACCGAAAATGAGCCAAGATCCACATGTCTTGGCAATACCTTATCCAGCACAAGGTCATGTGATTCCTCTACTAGAGTTTTCACAGTGCTTAGCTAA
>JANKKB010029083.1:0-19569 GCA_026225775.1 Bursera palmeri | reverse complement strand
GACTATGATTCAGATATGGAAATAACTGGAGCTTTATCGATGCAAGGCAACCAGCAGAAGCGTAGAAAGATTAGGAAACCCTTTATTTCTTTCCTTAAAAATCAACTTAATCACTTCTATTTCTGCTCAATGATGCCGCAAAATACGCTAACGATATCACGCCTCAAAACCCTGCTTTTACTCCTCTCCCTCCTCATCCTCTACCTCATTTTCCACCAACCCATTCTCCACGCGCCACCCCTTACCACCTCACGCGCGGCCGCCGCCACAACTCCCCTTTCGCGTCGCCACCTCCTCTTCGCCATTGCCTCCTCCCACCAATCCTGGCCCCGCCGCCACTCCTACGTCCGCCTCTGGTACTCTCCCAACTCCACTCCCGCTATCGCCTTTTTAGACCGCGCCGTGACCGATGATTCCGGAGAATCGGACCTCGCCTTGCCACCCGTCGTGATATCCGCCGATACCTCCAAGTTTCCCTACACCTTTCCGAAGGGGCTCCGGTCCGCGGTCCGCGTGGCGCGCGTGGTGAAGGAGGCCGTTGATCGCACCGACGAGAGGGAAGATGTTCGGTGGTTCGTCTTTGGGGACGACGACACCGTTTTCGTTGTGGACAATCTTGTGAAGACGCTGTCGAAGTATGATGATAATAGATGGTTTTATGTGGGGAGTAACAGCGAGGATTACGAGCAAAACGTGAAGTATTCATTTAATATGGCGTTTGGCGGAGGTGGGTTTGCCATTAGTCACTCGCTTGCTAGGGTTTTGGCTAGGGTTTTGGACTCCTGTTTGATGAGGTACGCGCATCTGTACGGAAGTGACGCCAGAATCTACTCCTGCTTGGCTGAGTTGGGTGTCGGGTTGACCCATGAACCCGGGTTTCATCAGGTAAATATTGAAAGTTTCTATTTATATATTGTTAATGAATTAAAGTTGTTATGTTTAGCTAGGGTTACCCGAGGTGTGATATTGCTTTTGTTTACAAATTTATGGTGCATGAATGTCCATTGAATTTGAATTTGCATTTTAGCTTTACTAGAGTGAGTTCTAGCGCAAGTAGCTCTGGTTTGTGTAAATATTGAGCACATAAGGTATGAAAACTTTGCTGCATTGTCTTTCTAGTTGTTTGGTTTCTAATGGGGAGATTTGAGATGTTTTTTCTTTCTCATTTCTTATTATTTTCTTCTTGAATATGCCGAAATATTGGCATTTGCAATTGAAGAACATACTGGGGTTGGTTGTCGCATGGAAGAGTATGGTCATGCCAATACTGTGATATTCGTTTTAGTTTTGTCCTTATTCCTATGATAAAATGTAGGCTTTTGAAAGTTAGGTATTTACATTGCGAGGTAATTTATGTATTTATTTATTTTTTGACCAGCTTGACATGCGAGGGGACATGTTTGGAATGCTTTCTGCGCATCCATTATCACCTTTATTGTCCCTTCATCATTTGGATGCTCTGGAGCCAATCTTCCCTAATATGAACAAGACACAAGCTCTCGAGCATCTTTTCAAAGCAGTGAAAATTGATCCTGCCAGAATTTTTCAGCAAATGGTTTGTTATGACCGTTCAAGTCAACTGACCGTGTCAATTGCATGGGGTTATGCTATTCAGGTGTATGAAGGCAATGAACTTCTTCCAGATCTCCTCTCGTTGCAGAGAACTTTTAAGCCATGGAAGAGAGGTTCAAATGTTGACGCTCATTTTTTGTTTAATATGAGAGAATATCCAAGAGATCCATGCAAAAGACCCATTGTGTTCTTTCTGGAAAGTGTTGTATCTGATAAAAGGGGTGTGTGGAGCAACTATGTCAAGCATGTTGTTGGAAATTGCGTCAAAGCTAATGCTGTCAAGAATCTTGAACAGATCAGTGTGTTCTCGCAGAAGCTAGAATTTGATATTGAAGAGGTACTAAGGAACTTGTTTCATATGCTTGATTATAATTCAGACATTAGAATCTTAAAAATTCTAACTTTTTTTATCAAGCCATTTTTATATTCTAATAATTTGAGTTATTGCTGTATAAAAATTTTATAATCTCTATTCCAGATGAAATCTCCTCGTCGTCAGTGCTGTGACATTTTTCCCTCTATTAATGCGTCGGTGACCGTAAACATAAGACAATGTGGAGTCAATGAGCTGATTTCTATGCATTTCTAGCATCTTGCAAATGACTACTGATAAGAGATCACTAGACCAAGCTTGAGCAGTTTGAATGAGTTTTGGTGTGCGCCTTATAATCCCTCTCTGTAAATCAAGGTAATATCTTGTTGCTTAAGGATGTCTCTAAAAACTACTTCTGGGAAAGAGTGAAAGATGGCTATTACAACAATTTAAGCTGCCTGATTCATTTTCCAAATACAGAGGTCTTCAATCACACATATTTAATTCATGGGGTCAAAATGAATAATCTTATCCCAATCATTAGTGATATTGCATTAAAGTACATAAACCTTTACTTAACCTCCTGACTTCTTCATCTACCTTCATTTAGGAGTTGTTAGAATTTGCTTTCTTGTCGATTTACTTCATTATCTGACTGCTTGACCATGTTAGGATAAATTCTTCTCGTAAAAGATTGTTTATGTCATCACGTGATTTGTATTGGAAGTTATTTGCACTTAAATTGCAGTTGAATTTCTTGTTATTGTCTCTTCTTTCCTTATGCATACATAAATTTAGGTTTTTGCATACTCTAGCAGCTAGAGTATGGCAAATGCTACAGTACAGGCCTGGCCCAGCCCTGGTGAAAGGTAGGCCAGGCCAAGGCCCAAAAGGAAGGCCCATAGGCCAGCCTGGCCTGGCCCACCAAAGTTAATTATTATTAATAATTAATATTTTTTAAATAAAAAATTTTAAAAATATATAAAATTTAAAATTAATTAATTAAATAGTAACAGGCCTAAATAGTATAGGTTTATGTATCAGGCCAGGCTAAGGCTTAAAATTTTTGAAATAGACCAGGCCTTGCCTATCACTATTTAGGTCTACTATTTATGCCTGGCCTGTTAGGCCTGCCAAAAAAGGCTGGGTCTTTTTGACATCTGTACAGTAGCTATATGATGCGAATTCATTTATTTTCATTATCTTTTCAAATTTTAATTTCATGTCTGACGTAATGTTATGCTGCTATTTTTGGACTAATTTGAGAACTGCTTGGCTGTTGATATTTTAATGATTTTGCTGGCTTTTCATTTTGGTTTGTGTAAAATATCATTTCACGTTCTGCTGTAATATAACTGCTGCTTATTAAAATAGAAACTAATGCATGTGCTTGTTGTGGTAAGTCCCCCTCCTCCCCTACTCTCTCTCTCTTTATTATTAGTATATTATTATTTTTAAAGTAGCTGTGGCAAGTTTTCTATCGAATATATGATTTATTTTGACTAATAGAACCCCTCTCCTCCCATTTTTTACCCAATAAGTTGACATGATGTGGAAAGGGAAAAATTTTAAAGATCTGTAAGGGTTTCTGGTGAATGCAGTTCCTTATTTTCAGGGGGAACAACCCATTTGAAGATTTTAAGGATCATCAAAGTCGTGGTGTCATGTAGGTTTCCAATGAATGCTGCCATTAGACAATGGGAAATCATTCCGACAAACTTCAGCCAGCTAAGGTTATTCATGTCCTAGAATCATATCATGTAACTACGAGCTGACTGATTGGCCAATTAAGCAAAGAACCTATGGAAACGATAGAAGAACAGGCAAAGGATGATCATCTCATGTTAAACAGGGGGCAGATAAATTTTAAGAACATGAAATATGAGAGATTTGACATTGGTGAAATTTTACTGGTATTTATGTTGTCATTTTGTAGGTTAACTTGAAAAAAATCTAGCGCAAGTAGAAGATTCATGAAATTGATTTGTTCAGTGAAAAATAATTCATCTCAGTTTAAAGCTGTATTAGCTTATTAAAGTGTATTGAAGAGTTGTTTTATTTCGTGTTGCTGCTTTTTGTTGATAGAGGATTAGTTGTGATTCCTAATCCTCGGGAAGTAGGACAGATCTTCTTGTTTGCAGTCCACATTATTCCAGACAATTTTTTAGAAAACAACTTTCCTCTTTTTGACTGGGTTGGTTCGTGTTTGTTAAAGCATATGATAACTTTTTGTATGTTAATTATAGTATGTGAGTGATTAGGTTTCAGATTATGCTTCAACTCCTCCATGATTGAGGGATATAAACGACCTTGTCTCATTTTAAGTACGTATCACGGAAAATAATTGCGGTAAACATCTTTTTTGACCCGGTGATTGTTACAGATGGGCTCCAAGAGTCATGACTTACGATGGATGGATTGAAAAAACTTGATTGTAATTTGGTAGAACATGGACAATTAGAAAATAGAATTTGACTACTTTTAAAAAAGGTACAGCACATTGCTTTAGCTGGTGACTACTTTCTCTTTTACCCACTTACGTCCGGGATTTTATTTTATCTTTTCGAAGATATTCCATCAATTTTGTAATGTTAAATAATTTTTGCTTTTATATCCTGCATAAGCAACAGAGATTATCATATACAAAACTTCAGAAACAGCACTGTCATCGTATCAGTTCATTTTCCCTAACATCAAATAAGTAAAGTCCACGTTGATCTTTTCTCAAGGAAAGTAATCACATGTAATTGCTGAAATTGGATTCGTTTTTCCCAGTCTAAGTATAACCTCGCACATGAATGCAGGCTTGGGCGATGGTATTTAGTACGTGTTAGCTTTAAGAAATCGGTTGGCAGTTTGGACTTCTGATGAAAGGACTAGCCCTAACTTTAAAATTAGACCACTAAACGCATCAGATGGATCTAACCAATCCCAACGTAATTAGACAAGACAAATTGCTCTAACTTTCTCCCTGGAGTCAAATTTCCCCATCTGCCGTTAACTTGAATCCTACAACCACCTGGACGGTTCCGACTGGCAATATCCTGCAAGAGCCTATCCAACGTTTTTCTCACTCTTGGAGAAATAACTAACGTAGAGAAATAACTAACGTAGAAGTGTCAAAATTTGTAGGTCGCTTCCGCCTTTGATTGCGCAAGTAAATGGTAGGTATATATATGTAGTAATCAAACTTGTCTGCTCTCTTTAGCTGACCAACTCACCTAAGTCACTTGCACAACCTTAAAATGTTCCAAACTGATCAGGATTCTCTCTGAGTCTGAAGCCCTGTTACAATGCAGTCTTTACAGTCATTATACAAAGCGCAATCTTCATCTCGTTTGATCAATCTCCTTTTGGTCTCCTCTTCTGTATGTATCATATATCTTCTTGTTTCAATATTCTTGGTGGGTTCTTCCAGGCCTTCATTTATATACTCTTCTTCAGATGAAGTGTATGCGCCTGCCACTCTTGAACATATCGTGTTCGGGATTGCTTCGAACGCGAAATCTTGGACAAAGCGAAAAGAATATGTGAAGCTCTGGTGGAAACCACAGCAAATGCGAGGATGTGTATTCCTTGAAAGTATGCCGGATGATGCAGATGCTCATAACAATTTTAGCAGCTCTCTTCCTCCAGTGTGCATCTCTGAGGACACTTCACGGTTTCGCTACACTTATAGAGGAGGTCTGCCATCAGCCATCCGAGTGGCACGTGTAGTTTTAGAGACTGTTGCTCTGAATCACTCTGATGCGCGTTGGTATGTGTTTGGTGATGATGACACTGTTTTCTTTCCAGAGAATCTGGTGAAGACTCTTTCGAAGTATGATCACAGGCTGTGGTATTACATCGGGTCAAATTCAGAGATTTATGAACAGAACAGATTCTTCAGCTTTGAAATGGCTTTTGGTGGAGCAGGTTTTGCTATAAGTGCTCCTCTAGCCAAAGTTCTAGCAAAGGTTTTTGATTCATGTATTGAGCGATATCCTCATCTTTATGGAAGTGATGGTAGGATCCACGCTTGCTTGGCAGAGCTTGGTGTTGGGCTGACACGCGAGCCTGGTTTCCATCAGGTATTATCAATTGATCTACCTGTAAACTTACTTGAAAACTTGCATATTTAAATCAATCCTTTTTTAGGCTTTTTGTGCAATATATTCTTATTTTGTTTATGTCAATTTCAACCAGTTTGATGTTCGGGGTAATATCTTTGGCTTGTTGGCGGCCCATCCTACAACACCATTGGTATCAGTCCATCACATGGATCACATTGATCCTATTTTTCCTAACTTGACAACTGTCAAGGCACTGGAACATTTATTTGAAGCTGCAAAATTTGATTCAGGGAGACTTTTACACCAAACAGTTTGCTATGATCGCTGGTTTTCATGGACCATTTCTGTGTCATGGGGCTATGCTGTTCAGGTGCATAGCAAGATTATAAATTTACCTGACATTCTCTCCGTGCAAGAGACATTCAAGCAATGGAAGAAGGGAAAAACTTTAGCAGCAGTTTATACTCTTAATACAAAACAAGCTCCCGCTGATCCCTGCCAAAGAGCGACAGTCTTCTTCTTGGACAGTGTTTCTTCTGGTCGGGATGGAATGATCACGAGCAATTACAAGATACAACATGAAAATTGTTCATATGACTTGGCTTCTCCAAGGAAACTTGAAGAAGTTAGAGTGTTCTCACAGAAGTTGGACCTTGATATTAGACAGGTATTAATTTATTCTTATCTTCTCTGTTACCCACTATATTCAATCCAATTTTTGAATGCCAAATTGGGTATAAACAGAGTTTGTTACTTTTGTTTTGTTTCTTGTGTTCAGTTGCAGGCCCCTAGAAGGCACTGTTGTGATGTTCTAACATCTTCCTCTAGCAAAGTGATGGAAGTTTCCATCAGAGAATGCAAAGAAGATGAGCTCATACACATGCATAAATGGTAACAGTTGGATGATTAAGAAAATGTACAGGATAGTACAGCTAAAGAACTTTTGTATTGAATCCTGGCTAGATATTTTTATTTTTGGGACTTTGGAAAGTTCAAGAGGAAGATAGAATATTATGTTCTGGAGGGATCTGAGAAAAGGAGATTGCGCGGCGATTGATTGGAAAGACTTTCATCAGTGGTTACTTGAAGAAAGCTTCATTATTGAATCTGTCACATTAGCCTATACATGATTTTATCATTGTGTAGCATCTGAGGAAACTTGTGGATCACTGGAAGGCTTTTCTTGTAACATTTAACTTATACCACTTATAAGTGAAGAAATCTATGAATCAATCTCTATTAGCAACAGGCATCTCTGGTCAAGGCTTGGCAATCATAAAATTTTATATTCTCCTGCCCCAATTGTGGCATGTCTTTGATTTTTTTTTTTTTAAATGTTCTAATGAAAATTTTGGGGCTAAATAAACAATCACTTAAATCTATGAATATAGATGGTGCAAGAATCCAGCATCTGTCACAAACAAGTAATAAGTGGTCAAGTAATATATATTTATTATAAAAATGAAAATCTAATATATGTTCCGATGCAAAAAACTATAAGCCATTGTAGAAGTTTGATGGTGAAACTCGGCTTTTTCCTTGGGATGTTGATTATGAAACTGCCATGTTTGACCATTTGAATTGTTCTATTCTGGATTACTATTGAAAATGTATTACCAGTCTTTGAGTCATCTATCTTACATCAAATTTTTGTACCAAAGATATAATCTTATCATCGGCCGGCCTATTAGTGATCGAAGCCTGTACGAAACTATCAAGTAATTTCAAAGTCTTTCCGTTTGATATTAAAAAATGGTTGCTTGTTTTACTGGAATGAACTTTAATACCATTTTAAAATATTAAACTTCTAACGTCTTCGGAGACTCATCTGTTCCACAAGGAGGTTTAGTCAAATGGAGTAGCTTTCTGATATAAATAACGTTTTAGTCATTTGGTTATTGTGGTTGTATTCTTATGAAAGCTGAAAAGAGAAATTTTTTTTTTTTTAAATCAACTAAAGGTGAGACCAAGACAATCTGATAGGTAGATCATACTCAGCTTTGACATTGTCCTCTGACAGAGAGCAGAAGTGCGTGCTTGAATTTCATTCTTGTATGAACTCGGTCTTTTTTCATCAAAATTCAACCTGATCATATCATGTGGAACGCTTAGCCAGTTTGGTTTCTTGGTATCAAAATTGTGTTGGATGACAGATCATGACAAAAGTATCAAAATATAAGTTCATAGCCTTCTTCTTTACAAATATGCTGGTGAGGAACTGCTGCATACTCATGTCGAATAGTTACCATTTATGATCCTTTTTCTCTGCTCTCGGTTTACATAATGTTGTCTCTTGCATTAACAGCTTGCCAGTTATTCTTATTTTCATGTCTTGTTCATTTTTACTATCCCATCAAAGCTCAAGACGTTATAAGATACTCCAACTGTGATTCTGCAAATAATTACACTTCTGGGAGTACCTATCAGCAAAATCTGAACCTTACCCTCAGTTCACTAGCTCTCAATGCTTCCTTAACGGGATTCTACACCATTACTGTTGGTCAGAAACTTAATGAAACCGTTTATGGACTCATACAGTGCAGAGGCGACATCTCTAGACAAGATTGCCGGACTTGTGCTAGTACTGTATCTGAAGAGATCATCCAACTATGTCCCAGCGAGAAGGAAGCTTCAATAGGTTATGATAAGTGTTGGTTACGGTATTCAGATAGGAGCTTCTTTTCAACTGTTGATAGGTCTCCCCGGCTTGTGAGATATAGTGCAATAAAGGCAAGTTACCCTCTTCTTTTTAAGAACCAGTTGGGAAATTTGGTTAAAGATTTGTCATCCATTGCTGCATCTAGCCCTTCTAAGTTTGCAACTGGGAGCATCAATTACACAGATTCTATGAATATAAATGCTATGGTGCAGTGCACAAGAGATTTAGCAGACACTAGCTGCTTTCGTTGCCTTCAGGATATCATTGATTTTATTCCCAATTGCGGTGATGGAAAACAAGGAAGCAGAGTGTTCTCTTTAAGTTGCAATCTTTGGTTTGAAGTATATTCATTCTATCGTTCATCACCGTCACCTCCTCCATCTGTTCATATAAAGCTTGAGAAAGATTCAACTACATCTACTAGCGAAGGTAAAATTTGGTGCTTCTAATCAGAGGTTTCTTTGCCACAATCAAATCAGATGGTGTTTCTGTTTCCTCACTCTGATTGTATAAGCATATAAGAAAGTGTGTGAAGAAAAGATGAACCGATGATATTGTTGTTATATCCTTTCTATGCAGCGATGAGCAGCACTTCCAGAGCAATTAATTTTATTCTAGTCATACCTGTGGCAGTTGCTGTTGCATTGGCGGTGACATTAATAGCCTGCGGTTGCTTCTTCTGGAGAAATGCCAAGAGAAAAAGAAAGGGTAATCACCTTATCTCTAAATATATCAGCCGTCAAGCTTTTAATTGAAAGACGTTAAAAATTTTCTTTATAAAGTTTCTAGCCGCAAGATTTACTGGTTTCAGTAAGCACTGGCATTACGATCAATAGTATCAAAGTGCGTGAGGTTGGTGTAAGGATTTGGCTTGTGTGTAGATGAGTTTTAGTCTCTTTTAGGCTGTAGCCTGCATCGTTTTATCCTTCAAAGGAGCCCTCATGAGGATGGATTAGTCCCTCTTATATGACACAATTATCCATTACAACCAATGTAGCACAAATTCCACCCGTAACTGAATCCAATAACACATGATGGTACCATTTTAATATTCCCGGCTGAGAACTCTCAGTATTAAGTAAATCTCAATAGGTTTGTTTTTTCTTTTTCTTTTTTCGTACGTTTTACTGGCATTCAGATATTGCTCGTAGTCATCGTCAAGAAGAGGGAGATAAAAGCTGCGAATCGTTTTTTATTGGACTAGATGCACTTAAAGCTGCAACAGGGAGCTTTTCTGATGAATATAAACTTGGACAAGGCGGTTTTGGTACAGTTTACAAGGTATTTTTTTCTTTTGAAAGTATTGTGCATGATGCTAAGTTACATGTTAGTGTCACATGCCCGTCCTCTTGACACCTTCAGCCTTCACCTCCACCTCCAGGGAAAGCGGCCTGATGGGCGTGAAATAGCTGTAAAAAGGCTGTCCAGCAGCTCAGGGCAAGGTGTAGAAGAGCTGAAAACAGAGGTGACATTGCTTGCTAAACTGCAGCACCGGAACCTTGTAAGGCTGTTGGGATTCTGCTTGGAGGAGAAAGAGAAGCTACTTGTTTATGAATACTTGCCCAATGGAAGCATGGACAGAATTTTATTTGGTATAACACATTTCAGCTTTTGTTTCTGTTCCTCTTCTAGTTTATGTCATCTTCGTTTGTTCAATGAATTTCTTCAGCTTTTTCATAGGCTTTGTCACTCATATAAACAAATTTTGAAACTTTGGACGGGGCAGATGAGAACAAAAAGTTTAGCCTGGACTGGGAAAGACGGCGTAAAATCATTATTGGGATTGCACGAGGGCTACTTTATGTGCATGAAGATTCACAACTGAGAATTATTCATCGAGATTTGAAAGCTAGCAATATCTTGTTAGATGAGCACATGAATCCAAAAATTTCTGATTTTGGTTTGGCAAAATTGTTCGGTGAAACCCAGATGCAAGGGAGGACAAATCGGATTGCTGGAACATAGTAAGTACACAATTCTTAAACAACATAAATTGGAAGTTTGTGTTTCACATAGACGAGATAACAATTAATGACCTTTTATTTGGTATGTGAATGTCCGATTAATTACCTGTAAAAAGTCTCATAGACCGTTAATTATTTCCTCTTTTTGATGGCATGAAGCGGGTACATGGCACCAGAGTATGCAAGAAACGGACACTTTTCAACGAAATCCGATGTCTATAGCTATGGTGTTCTGGTTTTAGAAATTGTAACAGGTCGAAAAAATAGCTTCAGTACAACTAATCTTCCAAGTTGTGTGAGTATATTGCAGATTCTTATCCGTAGTGTACATGATATACATGGTTAGCTACCCTGATTGAATTCAAATGGTATGGTCCAACTTCTTACAGGCATGGCAACATTGGAGCAATGGAACCGCTATGGAGCTACTGGATCCAGCGCTGGGTGACCAGTGCCCCGAAAATGAAGTCCTGAAGTGCATCCACATTGGGTTGTTATGTGCTCAAGTGGCTGCTGCTGATCGACCTACTATGTCAGAGATACTGATGATGCTTAGTAGTTACACTTTAACCTCTCCAGTGCCCTCCAGGCCAGCATTTTTTGTTTCAAGCGAGAGTTCTAAATCAGATTTGGTAATGGACGACGGTGGAACATCTAGATCGAATGCAAGGTCTTCACAGTTTTCACTCAATGAAGTTACAATCACTGAATTAGATTCTCGATAGCAATGGTAACTGAACTGATGAAAATTTCAAGACACATTTTGTCTGCATCAACTCATCATTAATTGGTAAACAAAGTTCTAACATAAGGCATCTTTAGAGCTCTACTTCAGCTGCTTATTAATACACGTTTGCCTAAACCATAGCTGATGTTCCGAAACTGTAGTTTACTCGTTGTGCCAGAGTTGAGTTGGGAAATTCTTCTCGAAGCGATTTTGCAGATATCCTAAATATATTGTCCGAGTATTGGTCAATAACTTGCTACAGTTTACAAATCTGTCTCACAGATTTATTTTGTATTGGTCAATCCTTCATTTGTTAATCAGATTTAATGATTTATTAATCTTAACTTCCTAAGGGAAGTAACTTGCTTAAGGTCCTAGTAAAGTTTAACATTAAACTTAGTGTAGGACCTATTTGAGATTGTTGTTGTTTTATAAATAAACAACTTTTGTTTTTGTTAGAGAAATAAACAGTTTATAAAATAAGTTAGAGGTATTTGATAAATAATTTTTAAAAAATATTTTTTTTAAATGCAGGATAGATGTATTTTAGATTATTGTTTTTTTTTTTTTTGCTTTTATTATATGTAAATGACCAAAATAGATATGTGTATTATATCTTTATAATATTTAATTATCAATATTTTGTAATCAATTCTTTTTTTGAATTATTCCTAATAATTTGCGTACAAGTTTTTTATTATAATATTTTAAAAACTTAATTAAATGAAGAATATATTAATTGTATAGCGAAGCAAAATTTAAATTATTTTTTTAAATTTAATTTAATATCAAAAAAATTAATTTAAAATTAATATTATAATTCCAAAATATACATATATCTATAAAATAATTTAAAATTTATAAAAGCCTATTAAATAAATAAATTTAAGATAAATAAATTTATAATTAGAATATATATTTGTTAACTTAATAAATATTAATTGTAAAAAATTATTTCAGTATAATATGTCAACAATATAATTAAAATATAATTAATTCAATAATCAACAGAAAAATAATATAATTTTGTAGATTGCAAACATGTAATTTTTGTACTTTTAAATTTTTCATAAAAGTAATTCTAATTTTTTATATTTTAGAAATAGAAGTAGCATTCCAAAAACAGGAAATCTTGTTTTTAGAACTTTTTATAAAACTAATTTATTTTTATAGCAGATTATTTTTAAATCAGTTTCAAAAGTATTCTCAAATGCTTTATATTACTGTAAAAATAAATAATTATTTTTATACTTATTTTTGCAGCAAAAACAATCCCAATCTGACTCTTAGACTCTAAATTCATCATATCATGACAATATTTCAAGCATTTTCACATATTTAACTCTAACTGTTCTTCTTAATCACCTTTAACATGGAACGGATCCCGGTAGAATCGTTGAACAGAGAAATAAAAAAACAGAACCAAGATTGATTGATTGATTGATATGGTTTGTTGAGTAAATGAACAGTATTGTTGATCAAATGAAAGAATATGTGACAGATAAGATAGGTTTGATCGAGTTATTCAGTTGATTTAAAAATGATAAATGGAATAGGCACAACAAGGTCTTCCACTTCCCTACTCTTTCTTTCGGAAAGCGTAATGAAGAGGCTGCAGCAGAAACAGCACCTGATGGCTTTAACCTCTTACTCGAAAATCGATGACGTTAGTAATAGTTTAATAAATTTTTATAACATAGTAGCAGCCCAGATTTGAAAACTTCTTCTCACCTTGATCATTGAACATTTTCCATTTTTAAAAGAAAAGGTCACATGCAATGCAGGCTCCTCGATTCTGAGACCTTCACACAGCATATAGACATAATTATAAACCTTCATCTTAATTTAGACTCCAAATTAATAAAATTACAGACGATTATACAAGCACTTTAACATGACATTAATGGATCCGATGAACAAGAACTAAAAAATCAGAACCAAGATTGAGTGATATGTTTAATGGAATAATATGGTAGATTAAACGAATGGATGTGATAGGTAAGATATGTTTGATTGAGTCATATAGTTCAATATTATATCAAAACCACATATATAAGGAAACTATTTGACCTAAAAGTTAAACTATCACATAAAGAATGCTGATGATTATCACATAAAACAATTTAAAGAAGTTAACCAAATAGGCATATCAATGACGTTTATATAGAAATCTTCTACTCTCTTTTTCTTTCCTTCAGAAAGCGTAATGAAGAGGCCACAGCAACTTATGCGCTTGATGGACTTCGACAACTTATTCGAAGATCAATGACGTATAGTTTAGTTAATAAATTTTTATAATAATGCAGCCCAGATTTGAAAAACTTCTTCTCAACTTGATCATTGAACAGTCTCCAATTTGAAAAGAAAAGGTCACAAGCTCCTCGGATTCTGATACCTTCACAGCATATATATATATTCAACTAGCCTGATACTGTGTTAGACATAATTATAAACCTTCATCGTCATACGCTTATTGCAATTAATTTCCAACAATGTCTTCCTCAAGATTCACTTCCCTTTTCTATGTGCTAATATTTTCTCTCGTTTTGCATACCGTTTTCGGAGCTGCCCCTCTTTCCCATTTCTGTTCAGGCTCCGAAAATTTCACTGCCGGTGGTCCCTATCAAATGGACTTGAACAAGCTCATGGGTTACCTCTACTGCAAAGCTCCCCCAACAGGGTTCGGAGTTGCTTCACTTGGTCAGAGTCCAAACCAAGCATATGCCTTAGCTCTCTGTAGAGGTGATGTCTCAACCTCAGACTGCGAAAGCTGTGTTGTTGAGGCCAGTAACGAGATTCTCAAACGCTGTCCATACGACACAGGCGCCATCATATGGTATGATAACTGTTTTTTAAAGTACCAAAACCGGGACTTCTTTGGTCGGATTGATAACCAAAACAAGTTAATTATGTACAACTTGCAAAACGTGAGTGATCCGCTAGCATTCAATGCAAAGACTAAAGAGTTGATGAATCGACTAGTTCTGGAAGTTTTGTACAATCCGAAAATGTACGCGGCAGGAGAGGTGGAGCTGGGTGGATCAGAGAAAATTTATGGTTTGGCTCAATGCGCTAGAGATCTTACCATCAGTGACTGCAAGAAGTGTCTTGGTGGCATGGTTGATCAACTCCCAAGCTGTTGCAATGGAAGACGAGGAGGGAGAATAGTTGGTGGAAGTTGTAACATTAGATATGAGATTTACCCTTTTGTTAAGGCTTAATAATTAAGCCAAAAATGTTCGAATATGGATGTAATATTGTGACTGTAATTAATTAATGGAATAAAATTGTTGTTTTTGCTGTTCTATATTTGGTTGAGCTAGCATTTGAAGATTCCATATCTCAAATTTAACCTGCCATTAACGGAATACACATTAATTCATGTGTCATAATTCAATTGCTATCTTAAATGGAAGAGTTGGGATTACAAGTTAGGAAATAGTATTATTCTTCGCAATCTTTGTACTCAATGAGATAAATAGTTAAATGATCAAATCAATGAAATGAGGTTAACACCATGCATATCACAATTACAATTGTTTTGAGTTGATTACAAGTGTAATTAATCACTTTTCCCGTATTGGTCACCATTATACTTTAATTCTCTTTCGGTATTCTGTGGCGTAATGAACTTGCTGAATTTTATACTGTAATTTCTGGCCCTGCGTAAATTCATATTATCTGCTCTTTGTAATTAAAAATTTTCAAATTTTGAATATATATATATATATATATATATATATATATATATATTGAAACTCTACCTATATACTTATCAATNTATATATATATATATATATATATATATATATATATATATATATATATTGAAACTCTACCTATATACTTATCAATTTTGTTGGTCTAAAGCTTGTTGATTTGATCGCCAGGAAACATCATGCTTTTATTGATTAATTCCTCTTTTTCTTTATTCTAGAATTAGAAAATGTCAAGAAACTAATCAAATAGGTATGTGTGATTATTCTTAAACCGTGTAATCTCAAATCGCAGCTTCGATTATATATTCAACTTTAAGTATATATATAGATATACAGGTTAATCACGACAAGTATTTTGGCAGAAAATTCAGATTCGTTTGTATATTTGTCTTTTTATTATTTTCCGCAGAAGAGCTGCACTACTTTGACATGAACAAAGTTGCGCAGTTACAAATAAATGCGGTCCAGTTCTATCCTAATCAATATGTAATTTTCTAATCTTATAGTTGAGTCTGCAACAAACCTACTCGAAATGAAAGAATATTTAACGGATAAAATAAAATGCGGAAAATTATTAATTCCAACAAAGTTCATATTTATTTATGGTTGTTTCGTTCCTTTCATTTGAATTAATATTTTACATGATCTCAAGAGAAATTCAACCATTCAATTCCTTGGCCAAGTGCAGGCATTGGTTGCTGTAACTTCGAATATGCATGGATAGTGCTTATAATCATTTCAAGTAGAACTTATGCATGACGCGGGCATTGAAATAATGCACTCACCATATAAAAAGAAGCATACATCTTGACATATTCGTGCTACTTATGCTCTTGACAGCCTAGTTTTTTAATTTTTTTTTAATTTGAAACTGATCTTACGATAAGATTTGAGAATGTCAAGATTTTAATAATCTTGAAAAGTAACGAAGTTTGCATCTGTTTAATAATCAAAACTGAGAAACAAGGGTTAGAATTCACCGTAGTTATAATGTTATGAAATTATAGAAATATTTGATTCTTTCCACTACCATATATTTTAATTAGCCGACGCCCTATTGAATTTCTCAATGTCCCATCACATTTGAAAACTTCTGGTAAACTTTACAAAATCTTCAATACGATAAGAAAAAGTCAAACTCCTTCAACTTTTGTGCCGAGTGAGTTTCGGATTTCACTATAAATACTTGCTTGTCTAAAGCTGAAATCCATCGAACTCTCACCCTTCAAATTCCAGAAATGTCTTTCCTCAGAGTCACCCTTGCTTCCTCTTTGTTGAGCTTTGCTCTCCTTCTCCAAACCGTTTTTGGAGTTACTGTTCCCCTTTACACTTCTTGTTCAACTGATCAAAATTTCACTGCCAATGGCGTATATGAAACAAACCTGAACAAGCTCATGGGTTATCTCTACTATCGAGCTCCTCCAACGGGTTTCGGTCTCGGTTCAGTCGGACACAACCCGAACAAAGCACAAGGGCTTGCTCTTTGTAGAGGCGATGTGTCCACTCCAGATTGCAAATCCTGTGTTGCAGAGGCAAGCAACTATATTCGCAAGAGCTGTCCTGACAACAAACGAGCAATGCTATGGTACGATAACTGTTTTCTGAAATACTCTGATGAGTCCTTCTTAGGTGAAATCGATAAAACCAAAGTGTTTATGTGGAATGTAAACAATGTGAGCAATCCAGTGACATTCAATCAAAAGACTAGGGAGTTGTTGAGCCAACTGGCCAAGGAAGCTTCTGTCGCTCCAAAAATGTATGCAGTTAGAGAGTTGGAGCTCGGATATTATAAGAAACTGTACGGTATGGCCCAGTGCAGCAGAGATCTTTCTCATAGTAATTGTAAAGAGTGTCTTGATGGCATAGTTGGTGATCTTCCGAGATGCTGCGATGGAAAAGAAGGAGGGAGGGTCCTTACTAGCAGTTGTAGTATAAGATATGAGATTTACCCATTTGTTTCAGCTTAATTTTAGCGGGTTTAGGGATCGCCGTAACTATGTATCGATATAATAAGTTCCACGCGAACAGTTATTTTATCATGTAATGTGGATCTTCCATGTTGACACCATGCAGAATTTACATTATTTATTATTTTTTCATTATTTAAGCTGAAGCTATCAAAAGTATTTAGGTGAGTCTGAGATTACTTGGTAATGTGTTACGTCTAATCAATTATATTATATCATTCTATAATAGTTATTTTTATTTATTTATTTTTCTAGTTATTAAGATTAAGTTATTTTATTATCTTTATTTTTACTGCATTCACTTATTCCATTTCCTTAACTTTCCGTGATAATAGATCAAAATCTAATTATGAATATGTATACTCATTCTTTTTGTTTCTTCTTTCACTTTTGGCCACATTGTAGGAATAATATATACATAAATGAGTTTTCTTGGCTTTCACCATTGGAACTTAAGATAGTTTCTAGTGATGCAAATACGAACTTCTGCTTGATATCGAAGCAATACTTGGATAGTACCTAGGATTTGCCTTGATTCTTGTTAAAAACCAAAATATTATGACTATATCATTAATTAATATATCTTATCTTTAGATATCAACTAACAGTAATGCTATGGATACAAACAGTGACGGAGCTTCTTTATGGCCAAGGGAGGCCCCAAAGAAAAAAAAAAATAACTGTTTTTATAAATAAAAAATTAAAAAATAAAATAAAATTTTTCTTGTTGGCCCCCTAAAAAATTTGAGTTTTTCTTTTGGCCCTCCAAAAATTTCTTCCCAACTCCGGGTACAAAGTGTGTATCCTAACTGTTATGTGTCACCATACGAGTGTTAATACAAATTTATTCATATTTATTATTTTAATTTATATTTATTCACCTTACTCTTATATATGACTTTGAACCCGTAGCATTACTCATCAACTAAATATCAAGTAGCAACACATGCATATACTGTTCATATGGGACTTATTTATTATATATCTATAATTTGCCAATGAAACCCTTTAGTACGCTGAATTCAAAGCAGAAACATATGGGTAAATCTCATATCTTATACTACAACTCGTGGTAAGGAACCTCCCTGAATCTTTTCCATCGAAACAGCTCGGAAGATCACCAATTATACCAGCAAGACACTGTTTTACAATTACTATGAGAAAGATCTCTGGTGCACTGAGCCATACTAAAGCGGAATTTAGTGGGAAATCAGGGACCTCATTACGTACCGCAAACTTTCTTATCATAATTACCCAGCTCCAACTCTCCTGCTGCAAACATTTTTGGATTCACAGAAGCTTCATTGTCTGGTTGGCTCGACAACTTCTTAGTCTTTTAATTGAATGTCACTGGATTGCTCACATTGTTTGCATTACGCATAAACAACTTTGTTGTATCGATCTCACCAAAGAAGGAAGCATCTGAGTATTTCAGAAGACATTTATTGTACCATATCGTTGCTAGTTCGCCGTCAGGGCAGCTCTTGCGAATATAGTGCTTGCCTCTGCAAGACGGGATTTACAATCTGGAGTGGACACATCGCCCCTAAAAAGAGCAAGCCCGTGCGCTTGAGCTTGTTCATGTTTGTTTCATATAAGCCAGTGATAGTGAAATTTTGATCATTTACAATGACTCAGTAACTCCAAAAACAGTTTGGAGAAGGAAAGCAAAGCTTAACAAACAGGAAATAACTCTAAGGGAAGACTTTGCTGGAATTTGAATGGGTAAGAGTTGAAGGTTTCAGCTTAAGACAAGAAGCTATATAAAGTGAAATCTGAAACTCGGTACTGGTACAAAGTTGGAGGAGTTTGAGCTTTTCTTATCGTATTGGAGATTGGCAACGTTGACAGGAAGTTTTCAAATGTGATGGGATTGAGAAATTCAACAAGGGGTAACTCGCGCGTCTGGTAATTAAAATATGTATATGGCATATGGTAGTGGAAAGAATCAAATAATATCTATATAGTTTCATAACATGACTACCGTAAATTCCGATTATCTCTCAATTTTGATTAATAATACATTTAAACTTCATACTTTCAGGATTTATCAAAATCTTGACGTTCTCAAAGTACTTAATCATAAAATTTTTCTAATAAAAAGACAAACCTTTGACATTCTCAAAACTACTTAATCATAATATTTTTCTAACTTATAACGTTTTAATTTGTCAACGTAATTAACAAACATTAATTATCTCTTGTTGTCAACGGCTCAGTAACTTTGCCCTCTCAATAGATAGCCTTCTCAAATTTCACTTCTCTTAAACCCTCCTTATATTCCATGATCAGTGAACATGCATGGGATTTTATTAT
Organism: Bursera palmeri; assembly: GCA_026225775.1. Taxonomy (NCBI): domain Eukaryota; kingdom Viridiplantae; phylum Streptophyta; class Magnoliopsida; order Sapindales; family Burseraceae; genus Bursera; species Bursera palmeri. The sequence goes on along the minus strand of JANKKB010029083.1, from coordinate 280 downwards.
TGGAACTTAGATACACTTATATATTCACTGGATTCTTCTTCTTGTTACCCCATCAATATGGTTGGTGGCAGTATTATGAAATGAAATTGCAATAAAGAAGAATTTTGCTCTATTGTGAGTAATAGCCGATATTTAGGGAGTTTCAAAAAGATGGGTTTGGTTTTGAGTAGTTTCTAATTAATGGAATTAGTTATAAAAGAATCTGCTACAACTTAGAAAGTGTTACCCAAGTGTAGGTAGTCTTAATTATAGTCCTCGGTGAGTCCAAGTATCGTATCCA
>JANKKB010029082.1:0-19546 GCA_026225775.1 Bursera palmeri | reverse complement strand
CCTTTTGTTTTCAAAAGGATTTGTGTTTTGATTTTTAAAATGTTTTGATGTTTATCTAAGGGAAATTATGAAAAATGACCAGTTTTAAGATCCTTTCCAAAAGTAAAGTTCACTCGTTTAAATTAAAATATTTTTACTTTATTTAGTTTTCTCCTTTTAACTCATTTTGAAACTTACATATTCTCTCAATCAAACAATAAACTTGAATATATGTTCTAAATTAAGAAATTATATTTTTATTTTATTTTAAGATTAAGAACGAAACTTCTATGATAATTACTCTTTGTGAATAGGTTATATATGAGTGAATAGAATTAGTGTGGATAAACTTTGTTTAGGTTTTTATTTGAAAGGGTTTTACGATTTGGGTATGAATAGATTTTAAATTTATTTGTGATGTAATATAGAGTTGAATAGTTTAATTTAGGTGATTGTATGTGATAAAATTATTAAAAACAACAAAGGTTTTCTTGAAGAAGATGACAACCCGTTCATCAATACTAATAGTACAAAGTTCAAATTAGATAATATTAAACAAGATGCAAATGATAGCTTAGTCAAAACACATTAAATTGATTAAAAAATATATAACAAATGAGATATACTATTTTTCAAAAGTTGAATTTTAAAAATGATATAGCTAGTATAAATGATATTTGAATTTAAAATATATTAAAAATATGTAAAATAAAAAAAATCGTAAATTAGCACAATTTTTGGTATTTTACTGAATGTTACAAACATAATTTGACGTTATCTATTATTGATCCGTGGGATCAATATCAATTATCGTCACAATTCCAAAAGACCCAACGTACTAAATTTAATTAGTAAAAAGCTTTAACTAAAAAAATTTAAACAGTTTACTTGTTAAGAGAAAATAGCTAAACTCGGACTATAAATAGAGTATCACACAAGTTTTTTGCATTTCCTCCAGCAAGCCTCACAAAAACTAGAATTCCAAGACGAAATTTGTGTATTATACATTGTCTTAGCTCTTTTAAGCAAGCAAAATAAGAATGGTAGCAAGTAATCTTCATTTGAAATGACTCATCATACATAGTATTAATAAATCAATTTCAATCTGCATCTTCAGCGGTAAAATCAGGCTCCGGAGGCTTCTGTAATTTCACCAACTCCCTAGCAGTCTTGGCGTTCCTATTTCGATGTATACCTCGAAGGGCGTTTGCTGCAAACCTGGTAGCTAAGAAGGTGGCACCAATACTATATGAACCTCCACCTGCATTGCTTTGGACTGCATATGATGCTGCTGTTTCTGCTTCTTCTTCTTCCTTTTGAAATTGCTCCATTTTCTTTCTCTTGATATAGCGACGCCATGCAGCTTGGATAAAGCATGCGGCCCATGTCCTCCACTGCTGTGAGTAAAACCGGAAGGTATGCTGAACCTGTCTACTGTGAAGGCGTCTGAACTGACTGGCCACAAATTTCAACTCTTCAGCAATTAGTGCGAAAGCTTCGACCTCGGTTAAAGCCATCACTGTCCGGGTAGAGGATGGGAGATTAACACCAGATTTGGGATCCAGTGCCCAGGTTAAAAGCTCCTCTCCACAGAAATCTCCTCCCTTCAGAAAACTACGGTTGAAGAACCCACTTCTTCCACCATCTGTAGTTACACTCTCAAGGCGGCCACGTATGATGAAAAGCATTTCGTCTACTGGATCTCCTTCTCGAACTATATAAGTACTCTCTGTAAATAAGCATGGCTTCAGGCGCTCACAAATGGCATCAAGTAACCTCTCATCCATATTCTCAAATAGAGGTACCTAAAAAACACCATCAAAGTGATGCATGACTCCAACTAGACACAAATGACCAAAATCCTTAACAGAAAATATATCCTGTTCTACAGCAATTAAATTTTGACAGTTGTGCATTTACTTCACATACGGTATGGTTCCTCATTTAAAAATTGATGATAACTACTCAACCAATAATCATTAAAGCATAGTTCCAGACATGCAATCAGGAGGGATATGCACAAACTGACAAAACTAAGCATTAAGAACAAGCAAAGCAATGTACATTATATCTGAAAGAGATGTTCAATGATCCATTTAAGATTTTGCAACTTACCAAAAGAGACTAAGAGAGTATCAGCAATAGGACAATTGTGATGCATACTATGTAATTTATGGAAAATTCAGGGCTCAATGTGCTTCGCAAAAAGAACAAAAAATAAAACATGAGAATATCCAGTAACCAGATCTAAAAATAATTTTCGGTACTTTCACCAGAAAAAATGAAGAATTAAAATAGCTGGATAAAAACAAGGTAGCAAAGGAATCAAGTTAACTTACCCTCCTAACCAAACCCAGACAGAGGTGCCGCTTGATGTCTCTCCTAAGATCCTTCGGTAGGCTCTGAACCAAACTCTCCTCATCCACCCCCCGGGTTTCCAACCATTTATATTGGTCATAACGTCTAACTCGTTCTCTTAGGTCTGGTGGGAGTAAGCGATGATGCATCCACTGTTCTGAGTCACGCCTTTTGATCCTCATCTCCTCAAGCCGTATCGTCAATGACTGAAGATAGGTCTGTTACAATAGAAGGAAATAAGATTTTAGCAACCATATAATAATATTCCACACAACACCAAGTTAAATTTAAAAAAAAATCTTTCCTTTTTTTTTCCCCCCTGAAAAAGATGAAAGTAAGGATATAAACAGCAGCAGTAAACAAGAAGACTTAGCTAAGGAAGCCATGAGAACTGGGCAAGTTAATTCAATGCAATACAAAATAAAATCAAATACATTACTCCAACATATGAATAGAACTCCTTAAAACACAAGGGGTTGGAACTTGTGGGAGACTTGAAAAGTTGAAAAATAAATTAAAAAGAAAAAACTCGAAGTGAATTTGCATTACAATATCCAGAAAAGAGGACATTTGATCCCTCGCCCATTTAATGAATTTTCAAAACTTCCTTTTTTTTTTTTGGATACCTAGAAATACCTCAACCTTTTTCATGATTTCACCAAGGTCTACATTGAAACTACTACTAGATGCTACAACCTTGATAATAAAAAAACTTGTGAAATATAATATCCCAAGGAAGACCATTTCTAAAATACTAAATCCAACATTTACATGTCCATCACTCCTAAGTTCAGTTATAGGCTTAGCTGAAACGAATGATCTGCTCCTAGGAATAGTTAGTGGAGAGGGAGCTCGTTCACTAAATTTAGGACTTCGACTCTTACCACGTAGACAGATTCATGGCTCACAGCAGCTTCAGTGGTCAGAGATAAGTACATAATTGATCAATTGGAAAAATTCTACCAATTACATGACCTATAAAAAGAAACTAAAATCAATTATTTCTAAGTTCACCTGCATATTTCCAATCAGAAGAGCAAAGAGAATGAGTCCAAATATAGCTAGAGCAATGGAAAATATGACCTCCCCAGGAAAGGTGCTAGTTTCAAGCCCCTGACCAAGTGTACTGCATAGAAAGTAAGGAAAATGCAGGTGTCTATTATATTTAAACATCAGAATAATGATAAATTCAAATTGAAATAGTAGTTGGAGCACACATTGTATCACACTTATTAACGATATTTGGTGCATATGCTACCTAAAATTTTCATAAGCATGGTTTAGAGCTACATCTCTGTGGTAAGTTGCAAGTAGTTCAGCAGTGAAAAACATTTAAAAAGATGTAGGCTGTTGAATGCATAATCCTAAATTATCAGAAAATTAATTTTGACAATGGAGCATGTATGGTCACGTGGATCAAATAAACTTAGATCTACAAAATTTTAATCACAATGTAGGACAGCGCAAATGGTTGTCCAAAGAGTTTTAGTTGTTTTCCTGTTTCTTGTACTAAAAGAATGGCTTGTTGCTGTTAGTAATTAGATTTTGTTTTTTCTAATAGGAACAACAAAATCTTTGAAAGTAGTTTGGAGCTAAAAAGAAAGTAAGAGCACTGAATTATAGAAAGGGTGTATATATACTAGTCATAACACATTTTTTGTCAAGTACTACATTCAAAGTGAACTATAGCAAATCTCATCATAGTCCCATCTTATAGAACTTTGATAATTTTAAGTCTGCTTGGTTTGTGATCCAAAAATTATTTTCAAAAAATTATTTTTGTATCGCAATATTTTAATATTCAAAAATGTGTTTAATATCATATCGAAAAAACCATTTTCAAAGTTAAAAACAATAGAAAACGGAGAAAATAACTTTTTTCATTTTCAGATTTTATACTAGTTTTTGGAATTGTCTACAAAAACTGTTTAAGTAAGCATTTTAGACAAACATATATTTTTAAATTTCTTGAAAATTCGTTGTTTTTATAAACAAAGAATTGCATTAAATTCTGTATCGAATAGGCCCTTAGTTTACTAATAGATTCTGGCCATTGATACTTCTATCAACTAATCATTGTGCCTAACCTTCAATTTTCATATTGCTTCCACTGGAAGAAATTTCTAGTGTACTACAATTTAGTGAATTACACACCCATTCCCCCAGAAAAAATGACAACAAACTGCAGTTACACCTCCAAGCCAAACAAAAGTTCCTCACATTAGTTTTGATATATATATATATATACACACACACATTGTGTAGCATTTACATGGAAAAGAGTTCTCTTACCTCAAATTCTGCAGCCCCCACCATAAACAGTAACAATACTTGGAGAAAAACTTATTAGATGAAACTATGCCAGATGACAATGCCTGTGTGTAAATTCCATAATCAAATGGTGGATTTTCATCCTCTACCGAGCAATTTTTCTGAAGAACACCATTCCTGATCTTGGACCAGTCATTATAACCTTCCATATTCTGATTTCCACAATACAAGAAATCTTTTTTGCAATTTACAGCATCAGTACAAGACCTCCTCCAGCAAGTATCATTGCGTTCTACGGCCAATAAGTACCAGAGTGCTCCAACTATCTGTAATGATTCAACTGACAGGATTTATATCCTTCCTTCTGATTTATTAAAAAATAAAATAAAAACAAAAAATGTGTCTCTCTGCTGAAAATATTAATGTATGCTGATGGTGGAAAAGATAAAAATGAAAGACTTAAAAGAAATTGCAGAATCCCTTTTATAAGGAATAACTATCAGAGCCAAAATTGCATGTCCATATAAAGCCAAAGGTCAGAAAATAATGATATTCAGAAACTCATAAAACATAGGAAGATGGTTTTCATATTAGACTAGAAAATAAATTTCATTATGCTCATACGACCCAGAGACATATGCCGTAAAGACAAAATCAACGTGACAATTATCAGTCAATAAAATACAACCCATAATGTTCATCTAGCAGATAGTTTTCAATAATTAAACTAATATGCAAAAGTAGCTGAGAAAGTGATGACAAAGAAAAAAGGGCCTTACATGACTGGCAAGCATGTACAGTAGTAAATAATATGCAGCTCCCGCCCAAGCTGTTTCAGCAAAGACACCTGTTGTCCTTTTCAGCTCTGAAGTTAAGGGCAGCATACGAAGAAATCTAGGAACATATTGAAACAAGACAATGAAAAACAAGGCCTGTTTTGTAGCCAGAACATCTGAACCATTTGAACTCTGAAGGAATCTCCAAACAACAATCTGTACTTTCCCAAAAAAACATCAATAAGAAACTAGTAAAATGAAAATAAGTCAGGCAAATATAACACAAGTAGAAGAAACTAAAAATAAGCAAGAAGTTAAAGTTAAAGCATTGGAACAATAGAATTGCATGCAGCCTCTGAGGATCAGCACAATGTTTTAAACCTGAGGTAGAGGAAGAACGGCAAGAAAATCAATGATAAAATACCGCCGCAAGTATCTCTTTGCTATTTGTGCAGGATCTATCACAAGTTCACCTCGTCCAAAAACCCGAGATGAAGGGGCAATAAAAGCTGTTCGAAATTGTAGAGCCATGTGAATAAGATAGAATGCATCAATAACTGTCCGCAGTGTTGTTGCTGCAATTGCTAATTTGCGATCCATACGAAGACAATTTGAGGAACCATCGATGACTGGAAGAAAAAAGAATAGAGGATCCACAGATACTGCCAGAATACATGATACAACAAATAGTTTATTGCACAACAAGAGGAATTTGTCCTGAGGATCAAATATCTTCTTTTCTGAAACTTTAAGATCTTCTGGAAATACTGCTCGAGAAACCCCAAATCTAAGTGATCGGCCTATCGACTTAAGTCCTTCAGATCCCTTTCTGATTCCTCTCTTAAAAGATGTTGAATTGCTCACTTGAGCAGAACGACTTAATCCCTCAATATTAAATCCGCATCTTTTCACTCCTGTATCAGAAGATGATGATAATCTAGAGTCCAAGTCATCCAACCTAGAACACAGTTAAAGCAGCACCAACAAACAAAACTTAGATACCTTCTGGATGAAGTTCCAAGTCTGAAATTGACCATAACATAAAACAAACAAGATAAAAAATAGTCATATAAAGAAATCTTCTTGTGTCTTATACTATCATGCATGATAACGGCCACCATAAAATTAGCAGGTAAAAAAGAGGCCAAACACCCACATTGAATAGTCCAAACCAGTGCAAATGAAATATCTAATCCAGCCAACCTGAACGCGAAAACAACTAATAACTTTATACATTTCAGATTATTGTTGATACCATAATCTTGCCCTCCAAAGTCTACTTTATCAAAAGCCAAATAACGGTTCAATCCATTTTATTTTTCCACTTTAGTTCAGCAGAAATTTTGTGAGTTAAGTTGAATATATACTGGGCTACAGAATTAATCAACCGGTCACTAGTCTTGCCAATATTTGATATCCATGCTTCTTCCACACAAACACATTAGAAAAGATTCATGGGAAAGTGACTAACTCATGACTTCATATAACATACGAGTCATAGAATATCATGTATGTACAAATTGATTCAAGAAAAAAAATTCAATACACTTTTATAGATGAAAGAGGTCTACCAGATAATACACAACATACAACATTAAACATCTGAGATGAAATAAATTTAACTTTCTTGTCCTCCAAGAATGTCTCCAACCACAGAAAAACGAAAAAATCATAGTTGATACCTCACAAACTTCTCTCGCTGACCATCCATATAATGCGATTTGTAACCACAATCGAACATTTTTATACAGTTGAACACATAAATACCCCTGCAGTTCAAGAAAGAGAAATTAATTAAAGACAATGGCCCAAGTCACGTTGCACTCACCAAGTTGTTGACACAATGAAGCAAGCCCCATGATACAACAAGCCAACACAATCCAAGTTTTAATACCAGGACTAGTGATTAACTGACTGTCCTGACTCCATTATTATTTTCAATTTTGCCCTCTCTTCAAAGAAAGTGAAATCAACATCACGAAAAAAAACTTACAGTCACCTGAAAAGCATGCCCCTAGCAATCCCATCTCCTACCAAAATAGTTCATCTATCTCAATCAAAATTCAAGGGGTTAGATTGTTTCTTGAGTTGGCAGTACCAAATGTTACTTTTTAACTTAAAACCTTAAATCATTTAATCAAAATAGATGAATTTTTTTTTAAGTCAAAATTTTATTGCATAGAGATGCAGCAATAGCCCAGACCAAGCTCATTAAGAAGCCAAAACAGTTTTTTTGACTTCAGCAATTTTATGCCTAATACTAAAACTTCTCTAAAAACCACCCTATCCATACACTTGCAAATCAGCTACCAAAATCTCCATCTTAGAGTTTCCAATAGGTAAATGATATTTATCCACTAAGTTTTTCCTCAAGCCTACCAATAATCAAAAACATCCCTAAAATCTCTGTTTTGAAGACAAATGACATAAAGTGAGGCAAAACAGATACTTGAGAGCTTGACTGATTTTAAGAAAAAACTTACAAGGTAAATGATAATTTTCCCCAAAATACGTCCTCTTTGGTAACTTAGATCCCCAAAAACAATTTACAACAGCTAATCCTTTATCCTCGTATCATCGTTTTACAATTTTGTTTTTTAAATATTGGAAACATTTTCTCTCAATTGTCAATCACCTTCTCTTTCCTCTATACATCACCACTAAATTTAATAATCTGAACACAAACATCCACTACAAATAAAAAAAAAAAAGCAACAAAACNCACCTTCTCTTTCCTCTATACATCACCACTAAATTTAATAATCTGAACACAAACATCCACTACAAATAAAAAAAAAAAAAGCAACAAAACAACACTGGCGGAGAAAACAAATTAGTTCGTATTAAAAGCAAGCTATTCCAAGCTAAATAGAGAAAAAAAAAAAAAAAACTAAAATCTAAGAAAATTTCAGCTTAGAAGAAACGAAATTACAGCAAATATATTGAAACATAACAAAAATTAACCGAATGAAACTGTTGGTAAGAAGAGATCAAAGAAGGGAGAAACTTACAGTGAAACAATTGAAGTTTAGTTCATAATTTACAAAAATTTGGAGTGAAAGAGCTGAGAGATTTGTACATTACTCTTTAAGAGAAAATCTGAGGAAAAATGAAGTCAAAATTATCTTCTACCAAAATGAGACGGAAAAGCTAAAGGAGTCAAGTTTTCGTTATGACGGTTTTGACCCTGCTTTCTGCTCTGGTTGTTTTGGTTGGCGGCTCCAGTTGTTCGTCATAGACGGGCCTTGCCTTGCCGTGTCCGATTCGTTTGAAATTGGCCCGGCCCGTTAATGGTCCAATTACTATAATCGTGATTAGTATTATTCTAATTTAATTTAATTTCATAATATTAATTTTAGTGACATAAATTATTATTAAATCACGCCAATCGCGGGGTTAGAGAATGAAATGAGCAAGACTTCCCCAACAGTCCACTGAGGAAGGGGTCAAGCCTTCTTGCATGACTTGTGTGGTCCTCGGTCTGCTCATATTATGATGATATTTCTCTTGTGAGCTGTAACGCATTTAGGCCTGGGTGAAAATTACTTTTGGGAAGAAAACTATGAAAGAATAGAAGATAGTCATCCATTCAGTCGAGGAATTTTTCAAAATGGGTTTTCTATTATAATGTTAAAGACTTCAACATATTTAATTGAAACCGTGTTTTCATTTTCCTAAGGACTTCTTATCATTTACATTCTGCTTCAACGCCAGTACCTTTTTTTTCAATGACCAATACGCTAGATAAAACAATGTAAAACACAAAAAATAAAACAAAACTACGAAGCATTAGGCATAAAGTGAACTCTTCTCGGTGTACTCGGATTATAAACTGTAAGTCATAATAAGTTTTATTCAGTCACAGCAAAATTTATTCAGCTTTCCAACGGGTATGGTTAAATAATTGACGATCAGATGCCCAATTTATTCAGGGAAATAAGAGCCATTAGCCAGCTGCCAAACCACATGAATCTTAGAAGGGTGTGCCGGTCCCAAAGATGACTTCAAAATGCCTGAATTGATAGGCTAAACAAAACAGCTATTACCGCAGGCACAATGCACAGGGCTCAGGTTTGGCAATATGCAACCTGCAGGAAGAAGCAAGAAGAATACCCACGTGTTTTGTTCAGGAAGTTGATATAAGGTACTTGAGGAAAAATTTCGTATAAAAATTGGAAATATGTTTCTGAAACAGCTAGATAAAACATGCAATAAAGATAAGATCATTGTGTGCTCGATTAACAGCATATGTAAAACCCAGTCTGGCTAAAAAACTAGAATAAGAGCAGGTGGGTTTGGACAAAGTAAATGTAAATGTGTAGAAACATAAGCATAGGAGACTTTGATAGAAGCTCCAACCTCCCAAATACTCATCAAGGAAAAAACATTCCAATAGAATTTCTTGAATGCAAAGATGGCAACAATGAAGTAGGGAAAGAGCTGAGGGGAAAATGATAATTACCTTTCAGATTATATTTCTTGAATCCACATCAAGATATTAGGTAGTCAATCATAGAAAAATAGTGTGAGTAAATTCTTCAGCCTTGAAGACTAAGCGTATCTGCAATCATGTTTCTAGCTTCACTGCAGAGTAATTTTGCATCTCTTCCTTGTATAGGCTTATGGATAACAACTTTAACAGATCCCGTATTTAAGACACCCTCCATTCCTGAAGGCATGATTTTGCCAGTTCCCATAAGGGTCATTGGTATTACTGGGGCTCCAGTTTTTGCTGCTAGACTGAATGCACCTTTCTAAAAACCATCCGCAAGATAAAATAATGAATTTCATGGAAACAAGAGGGCTTTAATAAGTACCCACATTTTCTAACATCATTGACTCCTATTTAAGGATTAAGGTAACAAATATGATTGTACAAATGTTGTGCTAAAAACTATTCTAGCATTTTAAAGCATGCATTAGTTGTGACCTTAAAGGTTTAAACCATGTTCCAATTGGTCTTAATGAATACAAGGAAACAAATTACTTCCATTTTTGTTCATGAGTTTACGTCATCGGTTTCTTTAATAATCATATCTAATCATGCATGCAGATGACAGAAAAACCAATATAGACTAACCTTGAAAGCACTTAATTTTCCATCTTTACTCCTTGTTCCCTCTGGGAAGAAAAATACAGAGGCACCCTTCTTGATAAGATCCATGCACTTCTTAAGGCATTCCTACAACAGAAAACCAATAAAATTTCAAATCAATGGATTTCAACAGTGGAAAATTAAGTTTGCCAAGATGAAAGATGCAAAGAAATAAATTGCTATAACACATACCAGTATCTATACTAAACAAAATAACTAATTACAACTGTGCAATAATTACAATGGGAAAGTAAAGAGAACTACCAACTGGCTTTTGCTGTCCATGCGTTTCAAAGGAATGACACCCATCATAAACATGGCCCAACCAATGACTGGAAAGAGAAAGATCCCCGTCTTGCTGATGAACTTAAAGCTTCTCCCAAGAGTGAGAAGGGTGTATATGTCTAAAAAACTCTGGTGGTTGGAAACATATACAGCAGGAGTATCTGCTGGAGGCAAATTCTCCAATCCCTCAATCTCAATTTTTAAAAAAGGAGAAACAGTTAACATTGCCCAAATTTTAGCAATAAAATGATGAAATTTTCTTTGGTATCGATCCAGCAAGAGCACAAATGGATGAGCCACCAGCATCAGCACAATCAGAAAAATGGCAACTACAGCAGTAACAGCATAGAAGCATATTCCTCTAACTTTGGAGCCAAGATTAAGTTCTGCACTTTAAAAATTTGTTGAAAATAATTAGTTAATAGGTTGAAAATTTTAGAAGGGATAGGGAAGGGCACAGGGGAAGGGGAAGGGGGGAAATGAAAAAACTGGAATTGATTTACAAGAGAACCTGATGACAGATGGGCAGAATCAGTAGCCCCAGTACCAGCAAGTTCAGATCTCACACCTATGTATCTGGAGAATTTCTTATGGCTATGCAATTTAAAACCATAATTTGGTCGACCGGGATCCTCCATTTTTGGTTCCAAATAAGCCTGGGATATCCAAACATGCTTCTTTGGAATGCATGGACATCCATTTTGAGCAGCTTTAAGAGAAAGAGACAGAGTGTCTTATCACACTAACCAAATAAAGGATAAACATATATGATAGTTTACTGATTTATGAAAGCCATATATATATATGTAGGAGCAAAAAAGAGAACTCAGTACAAAGAGGTTCCCATTATATGAATAATAACCTCTTCTTCCTTCTATTTACAAAATCATGAAAGTTTGTATTGTATAATGCACATCTTTTTTTATTTTTTATTTTATTTCCAATCATCTAATGACATGATACAGAGAATGATCAAGACATAGTGAAATAAATAAAGATGAAATGCAACATACTATTACATCTAATGACATGATACAGAGAATGATCAAGACACAGTGAAATAAATAAAGATGAAATGCAACATCCTATTATCTTTATATCATGTATTCAGCACCACAGAAATCTAAAGTAAAACCATACACTAGAAATGTATTTACTTACAACTATATGAATTTCTCAAAACCGCCTCTTTATATGGAGAGAATCCAAGATAAAGTCCTTTACAAGCACACAACTGCACAAATTGAAAAAAAGTATCCAATACAATTAGAGGTCTTCCATTATCTCTTTCAGGCTTTATTGTGGCAAGACTTGAAGCCATTGGCATTCCCCAAAGAAAATTCTATCTCAATTTCTAACAATATAGAAGCTAAGGAGAACTTCTATAATCTGAGATATCAAAAACACATAAAGGATGAATTTAAAGCACTACAATGTAATCAAAGCAAAAAGGCCTTGGTCTATTATCCATGAGAGAGACAAAGTTAGGGAACGAGAGTGGAGGCTATACTTAAGGCAACATAGACAAAACATTAAGTCTTAAAGAGGTTTGCTGGCCAAGAAATAGAATTTATTCTAACACATCCTCTCCTTCTCCTCCTACAACCAGATTATATATATACAAAATACGCTCAAACTTAAGTCTAGCAGAAGGCATGAACCTATAAAAGACTTACTTCGAATGGATTTGTTATTGCACAAGATACAACATATAAGAACCCAAACTCCTTCATAAGTAGAACCATCCAAAGCAATGTACCACATATTGAAGTGGAATATAACATTATGAATTTGCCACTAACCACAATTGATTACCCCAGCAGCTCTTCTAAACTTGATAGATGATACTATCAAGACTACAGTAATGCTAACAATTGTAGGTTTAAACTAAGTCATGTGCATCACCACAGATGTCTAATTCTTAAAACCGCTTTGAATGAATGAATATCAAGTCTATCAAAGTCCAGAAAAGCAATCCCTTTTCTTTACAGATACGATTTTTTAGAATCTAACCGCAATAATTAGGTTGTTCTTGTTTCTGTTCTGCACCATTTCTGCAAATGATTAAAGTCACAACTAGAAAGACCTATGACCAGCAACATAGAAGAACAACAAAAAAGAACCCAAAGTAAATAAATAAACTAACAACAAATAAAGAATCTGCATTACACACTAAATTGAAGGGAGAAATTCTAACTTTCTTTAGCACACAGAATATATTGTGAATGCAACAAACCCTAAATCCTCACTCACCAATTAATAAGGAAAATTATAGAACAACTGAGTTGATTTAATAATTTTAATTGAATGACATAACTTCAAGGACAAGGCATCTATATCTCCCACTTTGGACCATCTTATTCAATGCTCTCTACGACGACCAGGCTATTCACTCCCCGGTCTCAAACTTTAAGTGTCTAACAGACCTTAAAAAAGCTTCTAAAAATCAAACAAATTATCACTCATGAACACTTATTTTCTCAAATAAACTTGAATGAAAATTCTGTTTTGTTCCTGAGAAAAATACTAGAACATGAAGAGATGCAAAAAACATAAGAATCTCCACTCTGTCTCTCTCTGTCCATCTATGATCAAATTTGACGACAGCTACCATTAGCTATCAGCGGATTAAATTAAATCGTTCAATTGAACGCGCGATCAGCAAAAACATGGAAAACAAAGAAAGCAAAAGACCCGAAATAAATAAAGCAAAGAGAACAACGTACCGGTGGCGACAAGAAACTGAAACAGGAAGTGGTAGGTTCTTTATAAGAGAGCTTTCGTATACGAAACGGCGTCGTAAGAGAAGGATAAGCAGCAGCAACCTCCATGAATTGAAGTGCAGGGATCGCTCTCTTCGATTGTGCCTTATCTCTCTGCTCTGCTTCTTGGACTTCTAAATAGGCTCACTCTGTGTAATCTTCACCTTCTTGTTTCCTCCTGTTTTTTTAATTATTTTTGTTTAAATAATTTTAAAATAATATAATTTTTATGAATTATTTATTTATTTTGCTACGTTTTAGAGTAGCCTGTTCAAAAGAAGCTGGTACCACCTATTACTGTTTGGTAACTATTTTCATAACTGATTGACTGAAGTTGATAGTTTACATCCTAATTTTATATCTTAAATTATTTTTTTATTTTAATATTGAAATAATATATCTAATTATTAATATTCTTTCATGCATTAAAAATAATTGAAATTACATTTATTTTTTCAAGCTTTTCCCTATTTTTACAACCATCCAAATTGTTTGTTATTTCTTAATTAGATATATTTATAAAATCAGTATAATGACCTGATAAGTCTGTTCAATGAAAATAAATTTGAAAGATATCTAATATATTTTCTATGTATAATTATGGTATAGTTTTTAATCATGCTTTTACTCTTTCAGGGGGAAAAAAAAAACCTAAAAACATGTCTGTAATCAAAAGATTGCTTCCCAAGTTTTTAGAAGGAACCAAAAGCATCATTTTAATTTTTTATGAAAGAATTTGTTTAATGTTATTATATTTGCTCCAGAAGATATGCTTTTAAATACATTTTCATATATCTTCAAAACATTAATCTATTTTTTCAATCTTGTTTTCAAAAATGCATTTAAAAAATAACATCACAAAGATTGGCAAGTAACAATATGTTCAACTACAAGATAATCTCTTTTTTTTTTTCCTTCATAACATAAAATTGTTAATTTACAAGGAAATTAATGAATTTTATTTTTTTAGTATTTTATTGGAGAGAATATTGTTAAAAAGAATATACCAAGAAGGCCAAGAATAATCAGAATTGGAAGGTTTAAGATACCCCAGTTTCAATTGAAATAAAGCGTTCTTCATTTGCTGATTTAAACAAGTGGTCAATCAGTCTTTACTGACGAGTGGAGAAGCCTTGTGAACCAGAAGCAGGCTAAGAAACCAATAACCAGTAAGTATAAAAAGAGCATAAAAGACAAGCAGCAGATAACCCAGGGACATGATCCCACAAAGTGTCTTGGTGCTCTCAAGCTTTGAGAAGAAGTGGAAAGCTGCGTGAAGGGAGATATAGAGTGCTGAGGAACCTGAAGTCAGGTATGATCTCCACCACCAGAGGTAATCCTCGCTGCTGAGCTGGAAGCAGCAGATCACGATTGTGGTCTCGGAACAAGTGATTATGAGAATGAGGAAGAGGATGAAGAGGAAAATGAAGATGTTATAATATTGATGTTGCTGTATTGAAGTCAGTATGATAAAGAGCTCAATCAAGATGGCTCCAAAGGGGAGAATGCCTCCGATGAGGATAGAGAGGATGGGGTTCATGTACCAGGGCTGTTCTGGGATTTGCCTTGGAGTGTTGTTTGTTTCCGCAGGATCCTGAATTGGTTGCTTCCTGGAACCAGCATATCCACCCAGAAAGACTAGTGGGACTGAGATGCCAAACCAGGTAAGTATAAGTGCAAACATGGTTTGAAATGGAACTGCGAAGGAGGATTTCACGCCCCAGTTTGAAACATTCAGGAAAAACCAAATGGCGAAGCAAGTTGATGGGAACATCAATGCTGTTTTCAGAGTGATCTTCTTCCATTCTGTTCCCTTGAACATCTTATAGAGACGAGCAGAAGTGTATCCAGCGAACAAGCCCATGAAGTTCCAAAGCAAGATCATGGCCCTCATCAAGTCACGTTGGTTAAAAAGAGAGTGGAAACCAAAGACAGCAACGATCATGGTGACAAGAGACGTTAAGAAAATTTGGACACCTGTGCCAACAAAGACACAAGTTAAATCTGGGTTTGCCGGCGGCCTGAAAACATCTCCCTGGACCAGTTTCCATCCTGTCTCTTTCGGGGATTCTTCCTCATGAGTTTCCAGGTGGTTGTACTTGGAGATATCCTGGAAGAGTTTGCGTAACATTATCAATCCAACCATCATCGAGAGGACAGTAACAGTCATCAATGGACTAACAATCGTTGAGAACCAGTAACACTCATGAGCACCATCATCAGCCATAATAAAAAAATGAAATCATGGACTGAATCTTCCTAAATAACTAAGAAAGCCTGTCTTGAAGTTCTTGGATAGACTAATCTACCAATATTTGATTACGTTTATCTGCATCGAAATTGTGAGCCTAACACCCCCATGATTCTTTGGTTTTTTTGTTGATTATATTCACTATCAGAGTGCCTGTCAGTTAATGATGTTGCCCCTTTATTACTTTTAAACGTGCATGACCTAGTTGTCGAAGTATTGGACATTTTTATTTATTTTTGCGTCTATTTCTATCTTTTAAGTTTGCAATGATTGATGGGATCTATATGGGATATATAAGTTTACAATAGCCTGATTCGATATATATTTATTGGTAAATCTGATTTCTTAATTGGTTGGCTTAATTAATGTGGAACCTTTTTTTGGTTGGTTTAAAATTTTAAACTATACTATACACACCACTTAATACCTCATCCACTTATTAAATTGAAAAACTTATAGTAATAGATAGAATTAAAAGGTAGTGTTTGAGTTTTGATTTGTGTTTAAAAAATTTAGATGTTATGACTCTTTATTTGATGTTTAATATGTTTAACAGTGTCCGACAATATCACAATGTGTGTCAAGCGTAAAGACTAATGTCTCACACTATTCAACATCATTCTACCGTGTCCGTCGAATATTAAATAGTATCCGATACAATGTCCAACACAATACCACTTTAAGTGTTAGATCATTAAATTTTTTAGAAGTGGATCAATTTTTAACAAGGTCTACTAATTTGAGTCATTTTTGCAAATATCCATTAAATTTAACAAAAATGGTAAATACTTACTATGCACACCACCATAATTTGTTAAAAGAACAATCACATGCTACTCGTTGGCAGATTTGATCATTAGGGAGTTATATATAATATTATCTTTGAAACGTAACCGTTAACTACACTTTAACGAAAGGAGATACATTTGATTAATGTTTCTGAAACGTCATACGGTGCATTTAATAATTTCTAAAACAATTCATAGTACACTGAAATTTAATCAAACCTTTAATAATATTCAATACCAACTTCTAACAGAAAAAGATTGGAGACAGTTAATTTGATAATGATAAAGTGAAATTACTTATTTAGTCCTAACCAAGGAATCCCTTACATATGATACAAGATGGATCTTATTTAATCTTTGATCTGTATAAAAAATAAGAAATGAAATTTAAGGAAGGGAAAGGAGAAGGATCCTCGACTGCCACAAATAGAGGAAGATTTATTCAATCACATAGTCCGAACTCTTAGAATATGGTAAACTACTTTTAGTAAATCTGGATTGGGATCTTACACCAAGTTGCATGGTATGATTATTCTACTGAAAAAAAAAAGGTTATATGCACAATATAAAATCTCATTACGCAAAAGGCCTATGATGTGCAACCAAAATTTAAAACGAAATAACTTTTCGATGCACTTAAGAATATTTCACCTCATTCATTCTAAAACCTTCTCCATATATTGTGATCAAATAACTCATCCCAAAAACTTTGGTCAATGTTAACCAAAAGTCAATTTTCATGTACTTTTTCTCATTTAACTAATATCACCCAAAAAAAAAAAAAAAACTTAATATGTTTCTTTTCATCCAACCAATATCTCACCTAATTCTTCCCCAAGTATTAACTAAAATGAAACTTCTTTTAATTTGTCTCCTTCATATATACTGATCATCTACTACAAATATAAAGTCTACAGAGCATAAACCATATATACAAGAAATTGACATATACTTTGTTGATATAACAATTCTAAGCACAAGTATCAGTCTGTAGTCAGCTTGGGATTGTTGTAACTTACAAAATAATCAGCTTCTGTTGTGCTTTGAAAATAATCTATTTACAAAATAACATATTTAGGTGTTTAATAAATAACTTTTGAAACCTATTGCACTTTTAAAAAGCATAATGGAGGTGTATGGATTAAATTGTGATTTCTGAAATTACAGGTTAAAAATTAATTAGGGATAACCCATGGGGCAAATTATAAAAAATAGTTTTAAAAAATAGCATCACACAGATGACATACTAATATGTAGTCAACTTCAAGATAATCTTTTTTTTCCTCATAAAATAAACATTGTTTACAAGGAAACTAATGAATTTTATTTTTTAATATTTTCTTGGAGAGAATGTTGTTACGAAGAGTATACCAAGAAGGCCAAGAATAATCTGAATTGCAAGTTTTAAGATACCTCAGATTCCGTTGAAGCAAAGTGTTCTTCACTCACTGATATAAATAAGTAGTCAATCAGTCTTTACTGATGAGTAGATAAGCCTTGTGAACCAAAAGCAGGCAAAAAAACCAATTGTACCAGTAAGTATAAACAGAGCATAAGAGCCAAGCAACAGATAGCCCAAGTACAAGATTCCAGTAACTTGCTTGGTGCTCTCAAGTTTTATGTAGAAGTGGAAAGCTGCATAGAGGAAGATATAGAGTGCTGAGGAACCTGAAGTCAGGTATGATCTCCACCACCAGAGGTAATCCTCATTGCGGAGCTGAAAGTAGCAGATCACGATGCTGATCTCGGCACAAGTGATTATGAGAATGCCGAAGAGGATGAAGAGGAAACTGAAGATGTTATAATATTGATGTTGCTGTATTGAAGTCAGTACGATAAAGAGCTCAATGAAGATGGCTCCAAAGGGGAGAATGCCTCCGGTGAGGATAGAGAAGATGGGGTTCATGTACCAGGGCTGTTCTGGGATTTGCCTTGGAGTGTTGTTTGTTTTCACAGGATTCTGAATCGTTTGCTTCTTGAAACCAGCATAACCACCCAGGAAGACAAGTGGGACGGAGATGCCAAACCAGGAAAATATGAAAGCAAACATGGTTCGAAATGGAACTGCATAGGAGGATTTCTCGCCCCATGTTGAATTATTCAGGAGAAACAAAATGGCAAAGCAAGTTAATGGGAACGTCAAAGCTGTTTTCAGAGTGGTCTTCTTCCATTCTGTTCCCTTTAACATCCTATAAAGACGGACAGAAGTGTATCCAGCAAACAAGCCCATGAAGTGCCAAAGCAGGAGCATGGCCCTTACCAACTCACGGCGGTTTGAAAGAGAGAGGAAACCAAGGACAGCAATGATGATGGTGAAAAGAAACGTTAAGAAAAGCTGAACGCCTGTGCCAACAAAGACACAGAGAAAATCTGGGTTTCCTGGAGGCCTGAAAACATGGCCCTGGACCAGTTTCCACCCCGTCTCTTTCAGGGTTTCTTCCTGATCTTCCAAGTGCTTGTACTTGCAGATATCCCGGAAGAGTTTGCGTAACATTATCAAACCAACCATCCCTGAGAGGAAAATAAAAATCATCAAAGAAATAACAATTGAGAACCAGCGAAACTCATAATGATCCTCATCAGCCATAAGAAAATTAAATTATGGACAGAATCTTCCAAGATAACTAAAGATGTACAGTGCTTATCTTGCAGTTCTTTGCAATAAACTCATCCACCAATATTTGATTACAGTGAATAGTATACCAATTGTGAGCCAAACACCCTCTTGATTTATTGGATTTTATTGTTGATTAATATGATAATATCGACTATCACAGATGCCTCCAGTTGATGTTGCTCTGTATCACTTTTAAACGTGCCTGATCTAGTTGTCTAATTATTACAGAGACATTTTTTTCGTTTTTCGAGTCTATTTCCATCTTCAAGTTCTTTGCACTGACTATGGTGGAATTTTTACTGGCAGATCTGATCAGATGTTAGTTTTTTCTAGGTTGGCTTAATTCTCAGGAACTTTTTTTTTT
>JANKKB010029081.1:0-19523 GCA_026225775.1 Bursera palmeri | reverse complement strand
TCCCTGTGGGTTCGATATCCGATTTTTAATCACTATATTACGAGATGCGATTCTGTGCACTTGCAGAAAATAACCATCAGTTAGAACGTGTCTTCCCTAATAATGACAAACAATTCAGATCCTCGTTTTTCGTATGATTCTCATTTACACCAGATGACTAACCTACTAGCAACCAATATGATTAATCATCGTCGAATCTGGTATGACATCATCTCCGAATACTTGAAATGACATGTCACATTTTGACGTTACACCCACTCCTACATAGGTTACGGCGTGCTCGACAACGAGTGTATCTATAAGTCAAAAACAGCTATTCATACAAGTATCAAAGCGGACCGATCTTTAAATGAGATGGCCGTATAAGTCTCAGGTCTAAGGATTACTTACACCTAGCCTAAACAAACCTCTCATAGACACTTAGGTAATATACTAAGGAGATTCGATATCAGATTGTGTCCAATGAATCTGTTCCCGTATCTAAATGACTAACAGTATTCCCCTATACACTTGCATAAGTATCTGATACTTAGATGTGTGAGAATCATATTGTTATACTTCTACAACCAGTACAAGTATAATACTAGTCTATCCGTACTGCGGATGTCCTGTCTCTACAGTACTTCGACTAGGGACTTTTTAATGATGTTATATAATGTGAAGTTATTTCTATCTCACAATCAAATCATTCATATTCACATCATAAGGTCTTTTATCACATTATTTAAATTTGTAATCCAATCATAATAACTGATAAAAGTGTAATTTTCTATAATACATAAATCAATAACGTGCAATATACAATGTATATTTACAATGTGATACTCTAGAGCACAAATAGTCCAACAATCTCCCACTTAGCCTAGAGCCAATCACCATGGTATCTAATAGCTGATCTATGTACATGTCGCTCATGCTTCTACTAAGATAGCGACTTTGTTAACAGATCAACAACGATGTCATCTGATGACACTTTCTTGATCCTGATATCACTTCTGTGAATAATCTCTCTAATAAGGTGATATCATCTCAAGATATATTTGAATTTTTGATGAGACCTTAGTTCCTTTACTTGAGCTATGACCCCATTATTGTCATAATACAATGCAATGGGCTATGCTGCAGAAGAACTATGCCAAGTCCTATAAGGACTTGCAGATTCGAATAGCCTCTTTTGTTGCTTTAACTGCTGCTATGTACTTAACTTTTATTGTCGAGTCGACTAAAGTGTCTTGCTTGGAGCTTTTCCAATTAACTGCACCATCGTTCAAACAGAACACATATCCTGACTGAGACCGATGATCGTCTCTGTCAAATTAGAAACTTGCATCCGTGTAACCATTAACGACCAGTTCTCCATCTCCATATATTAAGAACTCATCCTTAGTTCTTCTCGAGTATTTCAGGATATTCTTAACAGCAATCCAGTGTGTTTCACATAGATCAGCTTGATATCTGCTACACATACTCTAAGCATAAGCAACATTTGGCTACGTGCATATCATGGCATACACGATTGAACCAACAGCGAAAGCATACGGAATACAGTTTATCCTATCTTTCTCTTCTTTCGTTTAAGGAAATAATTTCTTAAAAAGAGAGATGTCATGTGACATCGGAATGAGTCTCCTCTTTGACCCTTCCATATTGTATCTTTTTAATACTTTGTTAATGTACGTGCTTTAGGAAAGCCCCAATAGCCTTTTGGATCTATCCCAGTAGATCTTTATTCTCAAAATATAGGTTGCTTCTCCTAAATCTTTCATATAGAATTTCACTGAGAGCCATATCTTGACAGATTACAACAAATGAATATCATTGTCTATTAGCAATATGTTGTTGACATACAGGACTACAAAAGTCAGTGCACTCCCATTAACTGTGGTGCCCCAGAATCTCTTATATAAAAACCCCGGAGGCTAACTATGTAAATGAAATGAAATAAAATGAATTTTATACATAAAACATAAATTTTTATTCAAATATTCAAAAAAAATCTTTTACGTAATGTTTCAAAATATATAGTGCATGAAAAGGTTCATTTGTAAATTCCCCGGAAGTCTCTAAGTGAGCTTTGGAACATCCCTGCCTGATGTCTGACCTCTGGTACCTTTGGAAGGAAAAGGGTGAGTAACACAGCCCAATAGAAAATCTCACAATATATTCAAAACTATAACATTTTAATTGAAAGCATGTGCAAAAATACATCACATCATTATTTATGAACATTAACCATTTCTATTTCTCAAACTGCCACAACATTTCAACAAAAGTGTTTCCTCTTAGATCCCACGGTCACCGCGGGCCTATCTAAGGCCTAACACCCAAAACAAGTCATATATGTTTCCCCTTGGATCACGAGATTACCGCGGGTCCATCCAAGGCCTAACACCCAACACATCACAATCTGTCACATTTTTGTAACCAGAACAATTTCACCATTAAAACACAACAAACCCCTCATATCTATATATCTCAATACCATCTCACTCAATCAATTTCATCATTTTTTCACACATCCACACCAAATGTCCATCTCTTACTCAATTTCATAAATACACAAATCTATGCCCATAACGGTAAATCTACAACAAACCTAACGCATAGACATAACTAAAGTGCCAAATCCACATATTGGTGTCTAACAATCCAAACCCATGGTCCATTCACGGAAAAATCCCAACATCCATGTAGTTTAAAAATCACACGCATATATTCAAGTCTCTAATGCCCTACACCAATCATACAAATACATATACAACTTCCAATTTAACGAAACCTACAATTAATCTACGGAGAGCCTAAGTCACATGACCAAACATAACAAACCCTAAGCTTCACATTTTGTCCATTTCATCAACTAAAAAGAAATAGAGATGAATAGAAAAGAATCCCCTACCTTGTGTTTACGATTCGTGAAGATCCAAAGCTTTCTCTCTCCTTTTTCTCTCTCTTCCTTCTCCTTTCTCTCTTCTTGTGCTATGTTGTGTAAAAATGAAGAGGGGTCTTGTTTTTGTAAAAATTTTGGAATTAGGACACGCTCGGTATTTTCAAAATCTTTAATTCTATTAATTCTCGTATCTACACCGCGGCGTAATTCCATTTACACTCTTACGTAGAGTTTCTGTCTTATTGTGCCGCGGCAAAAAGTTTCTGCCTCACTACGTCGCAGCATAATTCCATTTATGCCACAGCACAAAGTTTTTATCCGATGATGCAGCAGCGTAATTCGCCAATCTCTGCGTCCAATTTCCTTTTTATATGAGCATGATTCGCCTGGTCCAGTTCTAAATTCATCTAATTTTTATCCAACTCTTCATATAAACACTCTCGTATACATTTATACACATACATCAATACAAAACCTCTCCTTTACAACACACAACATCAAACATGAACCAATCATGTACCCATATATATATATGTATGTATGTATGTATGTATGTATGTATGTATGTATGTATGTATGTATGTATATATGTATGTATGTATGTATGTATGTATGTATGTATGTATGCATATATATGTATATGTATGTATTTATGTATGTATATATACTTACTTTTAATTATTTTTAGTCCCTTTTTCTAAAAAATTTGTACATACACTCTCATCCACAAAACTCATATCTATATCATGATCAAGCGTCACTAACATACATGCCAAAACGTCATAATTTTACTATACATAAAATTTTACTATTACAAATTTTCTTGTCACCATAATAACCTTTTTATACACACATGTAACATCTTCATTTCGAATGAAGTCAAACTCTTTTATTATTTCATCAAAACGTTGATTCCATGACCTGGAAGCTTGCCTTAATCTATAGAGGGATCTTTGGAGTTTGTAAACCTTGTTTGCATGTTCCGAAATATCGGGCTGTGTCATATAGACATCCTCTAAGAGGTTCCCGTTAAGGAATGCGGTTTTAACATCTATTTGCTATATCTTGTAATCGTGATATGCAGCAATAGCGAGCAGAATCCGAATGGATTTTATCATGACAACTAGCAAAAATGTTTTAACAAAGTCAATTCCTTGTCTTTGACGATACCCTTTTGTCACAAGCCTAGCTTTATATGTCTGTACGTTGCCGTCCATGTCTGTCTTTCTTTTAAAGACCCATTTACACCTAATAGGTTTTACGCCTTCTGGCACTTCAACCAGTGTCCAAACTTAGTTGGCGTACATGGATTCCATCTCGGATCTCATATCCTTGAGCCATTTTTCAGAATCGATATCCAATATCGCTTCTTCATACGTGATCGGCACGTCATCCTCAATAAGATTTACATCTACATGAGGAAAAATGAGATAACCATATCTCTCAGGTTTGTGACGAATCTTGCCCAACCTACACGGTTCTTGTGTAACAGGTTGTGGGATAGTCACATCGTCATCATGTGACTCTCTAGGTTTTAAGAGGGAAGTCCTTCCGTCGATCTTGCTCTGATTTTTATCGAGCTCAAATTTTCTCCCACTAGTCATCACAGTTATAAATTTCTTCTCTAAAAAGACTACATGAAGAGCAACAAATACTTTGTTCTCTTGTGGATAATAAAAGTAATACCCTTTCGTTTCCTTCTGGTATCCCATGAATGAACACTCTTCAAATTTAGGTTGTAGCTTAGAACTATCCAATCTCTTTACATAAGCCTCACAGCCCCAAATCTTCAGGAACGAGAAACCCGGTTTCTTTTTTGTCCATATTTCATATGGTGTCTATCCAACTAACTTTGATAAAAGCATGTTCAAATCAAATATTGCACTTTTTATGGCATATCCCTAAAAGGAGATCGAGAGCTTGGTACGACTCATCATGGATCAAACCATATCCAATAATGTTTGATTTCTCCGTTCGGACACAACGTTCAACTGAGGTGTTCCAGGAGGAGTCCATTGTAAAAGTATATCACTATCTTTCAAGTAGTCTAGAAATTCATTGCTTAAGTATTCACCTTCACGGTCCGACCAAAGTATTTTAATACTTTTACTAGTTTGTTTTTCAACTTCATGTTTAAACTCCAAAGCTTTAGACTTGTGTTTCATGAAAAACATGTAACCATAACAAGACTTATCATCTGTAAAGGTCATGAAGTATTCATATCCACCAAGTACTTGCATGGACATGGGCCCACAAACATCGCTGTGCACTAGGCCTAAAACATCGACGGTACATTCCCTTTTTCCTGTAAACGATGATTTGGGCATCTTGCCTAGTAAACAGACTCATAGACGTCATATGAATTTAAACCAAATCCGTCCAAGTACCTATTCTTCAAAAGAGTAGATATGTAAGTCTTGTTAATGTGGCCAAGACGACAATGGCATAAATAAGTTTCATTCATTTCACTTATTTTAAGTCGTTTGTTTGTTACATTGTAAATAGGAAAATCAATATTTAGAGCATAAAAACCATTATTTATTTCTGTTGTACAATACAATATATCATTTTAATATACATAACGCCCAGTATTCCTGATACAAAAGTAAACCCGTAACAGGCCAAACATGATACAGAAATAATATTCCTAATCAAACGAGGTACATGGAAGCACTTAGCTAGTTCTAATACAAGCCCAATAGGCAAAGACAAAACATAAGTGCCTACAGTTAAAACGGTCATCCGGGACTCGTTTCTAACTTGTAGGTCAATCTCTCCCTCTGTGATCCTCCTATGAACTTGGAGGCCCTGTACATCAATATAATATGAGTACTGTATCCAGTATCAAATATTCAAGATAAGTTACTAGACTGTGATAGGTTTATCACAATAATAAATGTACCTGAAGCTAGTGCCTTACCCTGCTTCTTATTCTTCAGGTCAGCCTTGTATTTTTTTGTCACAACCCGAAATCCCTCATACAGGAACCCTGGGGTGACTATGTATATAAATAAAATAAAAGTAAATAAAAACCAATAAAATACTTTTCAATAAAACATTTATACCGAAAAACGGGTTATAAAATTTTTCTTTAAATAATACATAGAAACGATTCACTTTGACTACCCAATATACCCATGACTATCCAAGATCCTCTACGTGAGCTCCGGACCATCTCCGCTAGACTTCTGACCTCGGGTACCTGTAGAGGAAGGGATGAGCAACACAGCCCAGTAGGAATTTCTAACACTATACAGTTCTATAACATTTTACATACATGCATGCATCATATAATCACACACAAACATACCTAGTCATACTTTACCTCTCGTACACGCTAATAACACTATCATACATTCTCCATACTCATCGCTAGCCACACAATCACTTGTATCTCATATCGCTTACCCGCTAGCCAATTCGTATACCAACGGATTACCGTCTATCAGCAAGTTAGTCCTCACAACACTCGGATAACTGCGTACAAGCAAGACTATTTGGTGTAATATGAATTCCTACGCACTAGGCAACGACTGACTGGTCCCTGCACACAAGGCTAGGCGACTCATATCTGGTGGTCCCTGCTCACAAGGCTAGGCGACCCGAATCACTATTAGATCCCTGCACACAAGGCTGGGCCATCTAATATCTATCACAAGCCTTCCCCTTGGACTCCCATACACTCAGACAGGACAATCCAGGGTCCATCCACGTGATCCACACTCGCGCTAACCTAACGTGTACGTCCATCACTATACACCTACATACCGGTACCTAATCCACACTACAAACTCCCTACCACACATCTATTACCTCGATCACACTACCATATATATATATCATCTGGTCCTAATAGGCTCACTTATCCCATAACGTATATTCATTAACTATCCGTGTCCTATAAGTCCCATTACTTACGGACACGTTCTCAGAAACCCCTAGTGTCTCATCCATCCCGCAATACATGAGTACCCTATTCATGTGGCATGTACATCTCATAACACGTGTACACCCATGTACCATACCTCACATTCTATATATCTGAACTTCTCACCATCCGTCCCGTCCATTCCATATCCCACGGATATACGCATATCACCCGCGTATCGTCCATTCCATAACCTACCGGCACCTACGTATCCTTAAACTCTAGTCGTAACCTCCTGTATGGTCATACGAGATATCCCTCATCCTTAATCCTTTCACATACACCATCCGGTGACACAATCATAGGCGTCCACATAATTTTTCACCATACCGAGTATTTTCGTGAAATCGCGTATGCGTCTGTAACATCCCGATCTATCTAATTATCTAATGTACCTACTCGTTCATCACACACAGTCTCCATTCCCTAAGCCACAACAATAAAATAAGTCCACATGCATGTTAAAATATTACAGAAAAGTACAGTAAAAAATTCTTACCTCGATATCTGAACCATAGCTCCCGGACCTCATTCTCTCTCTGTCCCTCATTCGTATCGTAAATCCATGCATTCTGGTGATTCCGGATGAGTCCTCAGAGCCACAGAGTCCAATCATGCAAAACCGAGAACCGGGGGTTAAACAAATATTTTACACATCGGAGTGTTACCGTAAATCCATAAATCACACGTAAACAATCAAGCGGAGGTGATATTGCTAACCTGAAACCCTTGGGGGTCCATACGTCGTCACAAGTGGTAGGGGGTGAACTGCTAACATCCAAAACCCAAGGGGGTTGCCATGGGGGTGTAACTGCCAAATCCACACGGTGAGGGGGCCAACTGCAATTTATCACCTCAGCTGTGATTCACGGTTTGTCGTCGAAAAACACGATCGATGATCGGGAACGACGAACGGAGGACACCACTGTGATCGTCTCGGTGAGGGGGACTTGTCCCGACCATCGGTGACGGTAATCGACGGCAGGAAGGGGCAGATCGACGAAAGACGAGGCATCACCTATCGGGGCTCGTTACCGGTGATCCAGGCCTCAGACGACAGATCGGAGATCACGTCTGGACTCCTCACGCCGAGACGAAGCCGTCGCCACCTGTGTCGGAGGCTAGCGACACCAGAATCAGACGGTGATCGTTGACGCATGTGAACTGTCCATGTCTGATTTACCACGTTTCTGGTACCGGAGGAGGAAACGGCCACCATCACGACGATCAACAGACCGAGACGATTCCATCGCCACCGGCCTTGGCGGTTAACTCATCGGGAATACGAAGCGTCGTCAGAGATAGCAATGAGCGCGCCTTCTCCGGTGAACAGGGGTGTCTCTGTAGTTTCCTGTAACTGCTGGCCTCTTTTGCAGTTTATATAGATTTTGGGATCTATGATGTTTTTTGTAATTTTTTAAACCTTTCTGAATTTCACAAAATCATCCTGAAATCCTGAAACCTCAATATAAATTCATTTTCATCTATATACCACTCACGTGGCCCTCAAAATCCATAAAACAGGTACTAAAGCGAAAAATCCATGAACTTATAAAAATTATATTTTAGTCTCCTTTTTCGAAAACTCCCGACAACCTGTAAATACTCATACACACGACATTATCAAGTCCGTGTCATTCCGTATACGTCACAATTACGTCATATTACGATTTCTAACTTTGAAATTTTTCACCAACACCCCTGAATCATTGTTTCCAAAAATCCGGGTTACTACATTTTTGTAGTCATGCTTCTAGTGACCTTTCTTGCTGTAATACAAGCAGACGTCCTGAGAATGGTCGGCTGTCTTAGATCCAATCTTTATAACAGTCATAGCTCTCTAAGCTTTTTGAATTTCTTTGGAAGGGCTAGAAAGGAAATTTTTCTTCTTCCCTTTCTTTTTCTCCCCTTTCTTGGAGGGACTCAGTAACATGCACCTCACGCTTCCTCCTTTTATTGATCTCAGTTTCCGTATCTTTTAGCATCATCATCAATCTTTTAAGAGTTTTCTCCTTGTTCAGCATGTTGTAGTTCATAACAAACTCACCCTAACTATCTGGGAGTGGGGTGACTAAAACAATCACCCAAAATAAATTCCTTACTTGTCCTATAGAATAAACATAGCAATTCACACTTATCCTTTAAATCAATCACAAAATAAATAAGAATATAAAATCAATTTCATTGAATCATTGTCTAACTACATAAAGTTTCTCTCAATCACATAGAAATTAGTTACTCATGATAAAAGAAAATAAAACAATAATAAAGATATAACCCATCGAATGATCCATCAAAGCTCTGAGAAGACGATCTCCAATCCTGGCTTCCTTCTCTAAAGTTGCTTTGATCTCTCCGACTGCTCTCTCTCTTTTCTCTTTCTAAAAGTCCTTAAATAAGAAACCCTATGCTAAGCCAAAAGAAGAGAACAAACTTATATTTTTTTCCTAAAAAATACAAAGTCGACTAATCAAAAATTAGGTTAGCATCGTGTCGTCAAGAATTGAGCACCGTAGCGTTCAATCTCTGACTTGTTACATGAAATTCATCTGGAATGGTGTCGCGGCGTTAAAGATATCTGCCTCAGCACTTACTCTCTGGAATTGACTTTCTCTTGAACTCACATCACCGCTGTAGCATTGAAGACTTCAGCGTCAGTGGTCAAATATTGGAATTGGCGTCACGGCGCTCAGGCACTGTCTTCTACTTGTGCTCTGAATTGTCTTGTTTTTTACTGATTTTAACTTAAATTACATTTTCTGGGAATTCTCTTCTTTTCTGCAATACTAACATAAATCCCATTAGAAAGCCTTAAGAACGCATTAATTGTCAAGAATAAAGGCATTAAAATCAATCATAAAATCAACTTATCAAATACCCCCACACGTAACCCTTTACTCGTTCTCAAGTAAATCTAAGTCTAGACAGAACATGAGTTGAGTTCTTGAACCAAACAACATCAGTGAAGAGAGTGAATAGAAAACAAAGAACATAAGCATAAGATTAATCAATTTTTCTTGTAACTCAAGACAAAAATGCACCTTTCTATAATACTTTGTGTGTGTGTCATGCAATTTTAGAGAACTCTGTCAATCAATTAGTTTATAAAAAGACTTTTTCGCCTTGCAATGCATAGGTTTGATATGTGTTTATAGCCTCCGAAGATCTCTTCAACCCAAAAGATTCTCTCAATTTCAACTTTTCTTTCTACCTTTCTTGTTAAACAACTTAAAGCACATGACCTTTTTTCTCTCTTTTTGTTTCTTCTTTTTTTTTTTTCTTTTTTTTTTTTAGTTTTTTTTGAATTACAGTTATAATGGGGAATCATTCAGATGAACTGTACACCTAACCACATATTCATTCAAATGCTCTTACCATTACAATTCTTATAACTTTTTTTTTTTTAATTACAGAGTCAAAATAGGGAATCATTTAGATGAACTGTGAGCCTAACCACACATTCATCCAAATGCCCTTACCATTACAATTCTTATAACTTTTTTTTTTCAATGGAATATAAACTCACTAGAGAGAGGGTCTGCAAGATAACTCCTTCAACTATTTTTTTTCTTTTCTTTCTTTTAGAACATGAATTTGTTCTACACTCATTTGGGTTCAACAATCTAAAGGTTTGGGTGCAAAAAGGGACAATATAAACTTCAGGGTTGGCCAGAAAGGCTTAAATAATTCAAAGATGGTCTTAAATTATTTTCTATGTTATATGTCTCATAAGATTTCACCTCAAGATTCATTCAAATAGATCTTAGAGTCACTAAATATCTAGACTGCACCAACCACATAAACTTTATCTAGCAACAAAATTCTTCTTTCAATTGCATGTAGTGTATATAGAGTTCAAGTACTATAGTCATTAGCAATTCTTATCACAGAATACTTTGAAAAATCAACAACCCTAATTTCATATTTCTAAGTTTCTTAAGTTACTCAAATCATGACTCATCATGTGTCCCATACTGGTTCAAACAACCCAAAACAAAAGACTTTAACGATTGAGAAAACTTTGCCTAAAAATTTAAGGAAAACAAGATCCTAACTAAAAAGAATATCCTAAATTTATTCAAAATTAAAAGAATTGAAAATATTAAATAAATGAAAAGCAAAACTCCCCGAATTAGATCTTCTCATTTGTTCTCCTCTGAGTCAGTACCAGAAGCACTCCAAGGTTCAGATGGCATCATGATTAGTTGATTCTTTTGTCCTTGTGGCCATTCAAAACACCCCCCACTATTATTCTTGGCAAAATTGAGGTGGAAATGTTTGTCTCACAAACCTTTAAAATAGCTTCTATAAAATGAAAAGAAATTGTGAGAGCAAAGGAAAATGAAATGAAACAAATTGAGTATACTTATAAAGCTAAAGTAAATGCAATAAACAGTAGTGAAAACAAAACACGTGAGGGTTTTTCACCCCGCTTACCAAACTACGTAATGTCCTCATTGTACGAACTAAAAAGGAAAAAAAAAAACTAAAGACATAAAATATCCAAACAAAGGTCTAAAAAAAATAGAACAAACTAAAAACAGATAAAACAAATAAATGTCAGACATCATCATCATCCAGATCTAACTCCTCTATGCTGCTACCAACAACTATATCGATAACTCCAAAGACTAGGTGTGCACCACCAGACTGATGCTGGGATGAAGGATCGGAATCCTAGCCAGAGGAGGAAAGATGCAGGGAGACTATAGGAGAGGGATCTAGCACTGAGTAGATGGTGGAGAACGAGGTGCGGCACATGGCCAAGTCGGGAATGGTGGCAGGAGGGAGTTGTCAACCGGTAAGACAACATCTATAGCCTGAAGCCATGCACTCTAAGCAGCAGAGCTCTCTACAAGAAAAATAAAATGGTTAGTTGTAAAAACAAAGGGTATAGGCTCACTCATGGATGAGGGAGGAGGATGGGATGGTCCAGCTGCATATATAGGAACATCTGCTACTATCGGAGATAAAGGAGGGCGGGAGGGTCCTGTCTCATCAGTAGAAGCACGCTCAACACAGGCAGCGGCCTCCTGCTCTTGTCTCAGGTTAGTATGGACAGACCTCTAAGTAGCTTGAGTGCCACATATGACCATAATGACACTGGTCGATAATGCTTTCTTAGGCTGCTGGACCGACTCATCGGGGTTCCATTGGAAACCAGCCTGACCATATAGCTGTGTGATCAATGATGGAAAATATAACCCACTCAGACTGTAATCCAGGGTATGAGCGATGGAAAAGTATAATAGATCACCAATATCAGTCGCATCTCCACGCATCAAATAATAGAGTAGCTTGACTCTATCAATAGTAATCTCACTAAGATGCATCATAAGGAATATCCTAGCACAGATAAAATGATGTCAGACTCTGAAGTGGGGCTTCAGAAATCGTGACTGTAAAAGGATTGGGGCAAGCTCATCATCTTTACTCATCTCTCAATGTGCACCATCCACACAAAGAAACTGAAACACGGCATTGGGATCAAATACAGTGGCTCTGTGCAAGGCATACTTGTCCACTGTGACACGGAATTATCTATACTATCAGTTGATGGTCTCTCTATCATATGCTACCATCTATTCCCTAACTCGCACTCACCCCCTAGTCTGGTACACAGTGTTCGCATAGAACTCGCGCACAACCTATACAGCTAAAGATCCAGGCTAAGCACAGAATTGTATCCAACCTCGCCTCGAAATCATCTATCTAATTTCTGGGTTTGCCTGGTAATCAAGCTCAAATCCCCTCTCTGGCATCGGGGTCTTCATCAAAAGAGTGGACGAAAATTATTGGGCGGCCTCTACCGATATGAATCTAGATGTATCATAGGAAGTTCCCGAAGTAGAAGCGGTCCTAGATCATTTAGAGGCCATAATGTAAAGGTCTAAACTAAATAGACCTAAGGTAATTCTCCAAGCCAACCCCCTAAATTTTTGTACAATATCAAATATGCCCAAGAAATCCTAAAAACTGACAGATACCCCCCTAAAACTTTGATATTTCACTAACTCAACCCAATATTTTAAATAATACACCAAATCAGTCCTCAATATATGTAGATCAGCAGTAAACAGACAAATCCAACCCAACAGAATATCAAAATCTGAAATACATGAAAAATAAAACAGAAAATATCAAAAATACCTCTCGTTCCACTGATGAAAATTGACGAAAAATCAATATGTTGTAGAGCTCGATGCGATGAACACTTTGATCGGAACAAATTTTTCAAAAGTATGTCGGATTGACGTAGATCTAAGTTGGAAGATTGGAAGATTTAGGGGAGTTTGTTGAGAGACTTCTCGAATTCTGTAGAATGGAGAGGCGGTTTGCCTCTTAATAGCGCACCAGCACCACGGCGCTGACCCTTGGACCGCTACGGCACTCAGCTTGTAATCAATGTCAAATGTAAGTTCCAAAATGGGTGGTTCGCCTTCCCGCCTTCAACGCCGCGACGCACAAGTTCTCACTGCTGTGGTGTTTGTAGTTTGAATTTTGAATTCACGCTAATACCCATGTCGTGGCACTGAGTTTTGGGAGCTATAGCGCTCAGTCACTGACTCCAATGAAATTTATATACCAATTTGGCGGTACGGCGGTGAAATGCGGATGTTGTAACACCCATCCTCTGACTTGTAACAATTTTGCATTACGTTTTAGTGCTATGGCGCTGAGGATTTTCAGCCTCAGCACCCAACTACTGACTTTGGTACCCATTATGTACAAAACAATCAATTTAAAGCTCTTTATCAGAGGGGATTGATGATTGACAAAATGTAATAATCAAAATAAACAAAAATAAAGAAAAACTAGAATAAATAAATAAACATAAAAATAAAAATAAAAATAAAAACAAAACATTCGGTTGCCTCTCGAAAAGTGCTTGTTTTATAGTCCTCAACCTGACTCATGACACCCTCATTCATCCACCACCATCAACATGGAACCTGACACCTCTCTGTCGCGAGCTCGAATGTTCCTTGACTTCATCTTCTTTCACAGGTTCAAAGATATTGAACTGTATCATATCACCATCAAACTCTATAGTTAACCTCCCCGTGAAAACATTAAGCTTGGTATGTGACATCATCATGAATGGTTTCCCTAAAAGTATGAATGCTTGATTGAAGTAAATCAGCCCCTCTATGTTTAACACATTGAAATCTGCTGGGAACACCATATGATCAACCTGCACAAAAACATCTTCCAAAATTTCTTTCGGATGGGTATTAGATCTGTCAGCAAGTTGTTGAACAACACCAGTTTCTTGTAATGGTCCTAAATTTAAAGATGCATAAACATATGAAGGCATTATATTTATCGATGCACCTAAATCTAGCATGGCTTTGTCAACATGTGTGTTGCCGATTTTACAAGAAATGGAGAAACTACCTAGATCATTACATTTGGGTGGTACTTTCCTTTGCACTACAACCGAGACATTCGCTCTTAGATTTACTACCTCCTTATTTTTAAGTTTTAAGTTTTTGCTTCCTCTTAAGAGTACATAATTCTTTTAAAAATTTAGCATAACGAGGCACTTGTTTAATAGTATCTAACAAATGAATGTTTACCTCACGTCTACGGAATGTCTTAAAAATATCTCTATTCAGATCAGAATTCTTAGACTCTACTAAAGCTTGAGGAAAAGGAGCTACCAGTTTGTAGTCAGAGAAAATAGGAAACTTACGTTTCGGTACATCATTAAGATCAAGAAAAATCTTTTGATCAACAATGTGTTTCCTTCTTATTGACTGTGTTGGTGCATGTGTCACCTTGGCTGAACTCTTAATCTCCTTACCATTTCTCAATGTGATTGCACTAACATTCTCCCTCGGATTTGAAACTCTTTAAGATGGTACTTTGTTAGAGTTCTGTGCTTCCAACTGGCTGACTGATGCTGCCAATTATCCCATCTGGGTCTCTAAGTTGTTGATGCTAGCCTTGGTCTCCTATTGAAATTACAAAGTGTTAGTCGCAAGAGACTTAACTACGTCTTCTAGAGATGTACCTGAATTTGCAGTTTGGTCAGGTGGTTGTCTATGAGGAAATGACTGCCTATATTGTTGTTATTAATAACCTTGATGATTTTGATTTTAAGGCTGATGTGCTTGCTGGTTCTCATAGTTGAAATTGAGATGGTTCCTCTATCCTGGGTTGTATATGTTAAAGTACGGATCATACTTCCTTTGAGGTTGTCCAGAAAAATTACCCACTACATTTACTTGCTCATTGAGATTCTCTTAAAAAGTTGGGCATATATCAGTTTGATGTCCTTGTATCGAACATATCCCACAAACCTTGATTGGCTGCACATTACCTACAACAATTGGATGAATAAGTGAGGTTAAGTCAAAAATCTTTTGCTCAAGGGCAGATACATTTACCTCATTGACATGTCTAGATTAATAGTCAAGTCTGGTGCCAAATTGTTGAGAATTAGCTACCATATTTGCAATCAAGCTCTGTGTCGTTGTAGGAGTTTTATCAACTAGAGCTCCTCCACTAGCTGCATCTATCATACTCCTGTCTGTAGGTAGAAGGCCTTTATAAAAGTACTGGATCAACATCTGATCACTGATCTAATGATGAGGACAGCTAGCATACAATTTCTTGAAACGCTCCCAGTACTCATGTAGGGTCTCTCCAATATGTTGCCTGATACCACAGATCTCCTTCTGAATGGTGGCTGCTCTTGAGGCTAGAAAGTATTTCTTTAAAAATAGCCTCTTGATCTCACTCCAAGTAGTAATGCTTCCAAGGGGTAGATAATACAATCAATCCTTGGCTGCATCCTTCAGTGAGAACGAGAAGGCTCTCAATTTGATTTGTTCTTCTGTTACCCCTGTGGGTTTTATACTTGTGCAAACCATATGAAGCTCTATCAGATGTTTATGAGGATCTTCATCTGCAAGACCATGAAAAGTTGATAAGAGATGAATCAAACCAAATATCAATTCAAATGTGGTCGTTATATCTAGAGTAGGAAAAGTAATGCAAAGAGGTGCTAATTTAAATCTAGAGCTGTTAACTCCTTTAGCGTTTTCTCCATGTTGGTTAAAGTTGCCATCTCTTCTCTTTCTACTTCTGATTCACTTATCTCTGAAGCTGATGAAGTCTCCAAATCTGGTGTTGAAGGTTCTGGTTTAATATGTCATTTCAATCTAAGGTTGTAAGGTGTGTTCACTGTCTGTTTGAGCATTCAACAAAATCCTGAAATAAAATTAAAACAAAAACAGAAATTAAATAAAAAAATATTAAAGTTCTAGAAAAATTGACTTAAATAAAACGAAATCTAAAATCATAAAGTCACCAGTCCAACACATGAGAGGCTTAGTGAAGAGAGGATGTTTTTTCATTCACTTATGTCATGCACCATGCACATACAAGGCAATGGTATAAGTGTCCAACACATGATTCATTCTTGTATTAATTGAATTAATCTCAAACCAAGTTAATTAATTAATTCCAAATTAATCTTAACCAAGTAAAATCAATCAATCACCTACAAGCTTAGCCACCAAGACATTTGACTAATGTCAACTAAATCTAATTAGTTTCATTCTTCTCTCCTTAATCCTTGAGCTTATTTGGACTTGGGATTAAATACAACATTTAAAACCTTTGTTTAATAGACCCAATCCATTTTATATGTCAAAGTCCAAAACTATTTAGTGATCCAACCCACTAAATTGGCACATGCACTTTTAAGCCCATTTATGAATAATATAGATAAATACTATTTATAGATCACTATTCATCCTAGGTGAAAAACGCTCTCGTAACTCCCGTAACAATCTATCATCGATGAATTTTTTAAATACGACCCATTAAGCTTTCGGATATATTGGCCATAAATCGTCATGCTCGGACCATCTGTATTTCTGAACACCAAGTTTCGAGCCCATAATTTACAAGACATAGTTGGCTTCTAGCAAAGCACTAAGCCCCCCAATTCTCCGAAAGTGTACATAACATCACATAACCTTTGTCAGGTATAGTTTAATGTAATTCAATCATATGCCAAATGTCATGTACGTGGTCTAGGGATGGAAAGCATCTTCCCTAATAACGACGAATAATTCTGATCTTTGTTTTTTGTGCTATTCTTATTTACGAGTCGTGATCGAGAATAATCCTCGTCACGCTCTTACATGCCGACTGGGTTATGACTAATCACCGTCAAATTCAGCGTGTCATAACCATGAAATACCTGGAGCTACATATCCCATTTTGACGTTACACCGACTCCTAAATAGGTCATAGCGCACTCAACGATGAGCGTATCTATAACCCAAAAAGAGCTATTCACACAAGTATCAAACCGAACCAATTTCTAAATGAGATAGCCGTGTAAGTCTCAGGTCTAAGGATTACTTACACCTATCTTGAGCGGACCTCCCATAGACACTTAGGTAATATAACAATGAGATTCTGTATCGGGTCGTGTCCAATGAATCTATTCCCGTATCTAAACGGCTAACAGTATTTTCCTATACACTTGCATAAATATATGATACTTAGATATGTGAGAATCATACTGTTATACTTCTATAACCAGTACAAGTGTAATACTAATCTATCTATACTACGGATATCCTGTCTCGATAGTATTGCGACTAAGGACATTTTAATAATGTTATATTATGTGAAGTGATTTCTGTCTCACAATCAAATTATTCATATTTACATCATAAGGACTTTTATCACATTATATAAATTTCTAATCCAATCATAATAACTGATAAAAATGTAATTTTTTGTAATATATAAATCAATAACATACAACATACAATGTGTATTTGCAATGTGATACTCTAAGGCACAAATAGTCCAACATTGTAACCATTAAGAACTTTGAGTATTGCATTTCTAGGTCAACAAAGCATCGATTTGAGGCTATTTGCCGGAATAATAATTGTAAATGGAGGATAAAAGCTTTGAGGGTAAACATGAAAAGATGAGTTCTTCTAGATTGAGAGATATGATAGATGGTACATGTGTGAGAGAACATAACTTCTTCCTAATCATCGACAAGCAACTGTAAATTTCATTGGTTGTTTCATCAAACTATATAATTATGGAGAACAGTTTTTAATTTCTTTCCAACTATATAACTTATGGAGTTTATTATCTAGATAAAATTATGAAAATCTTCTTTCAATCTCATTCCAAAATAACAAATCAATTAAATAATGATCAGTTATTCAAAAGCATTAAGAACATTAATAAACTCTTTATATAGATAAAGAAAATTAGGTCAATCAGACATAAAGAACTTTGAATCAAGTTACATCAAAACTAAAACCCTAGTAAAGAGAATTAGTTCATGTTAATGAAATAAAACAATCTAAACCAATTATCCACAAATAACATCTTTAATAACATAAGAAAATAATCAAGAAAGCTTATTCAATTGAAGGCTATGCTTGCAGCTTAATTGCTTCTTCTCCTTGCCTTTATGTTTTTGTTGTTGCTCTTCCTTGAACTCTTGGTTGATAAACAAAGAATAAATAAATAAAAATACTCTCAAAATTCGTGCATATGCAGAACCCCTAGATTCATGACAACCTTCTCTTTATCTAATAATGAAATCCTTCTTCAATTAGTACTAGCAAACGTTTTCCAAAAGGACTAGAAATTATTTCCAATTACTAAATCCTTTCCTAATTGAATTCTAATTTCCTTTTTAACTTCTAATTGTCATTGAGAAATCCTTTCAAGAAACAATTTCTCAAATCCCATGCAAACTAGGAAAACTCGAAACTGCATATTTAAAGAAATCAAGCCGGTGCTGTGGCCCTGCTTTTCCAGTGCCACGTCCTTGAGTTTCGAACTTGTGGGTGCCGCCACCTCCAAAAACCGATGTCGACCTCCACTCTCCATCTTCCCAAAACAGACAGTTTTTAACCTCTAACTTTGTGCTTGATTTTTTCTATCAAGTCGATTGTCTTAGGAAAAGTCTTCAACACAAAAGTTGTAGGGCTATCTCTTAGCTTCTATAGCCACCAAAATCAACTTATTTTGACACCTAGAACAAAAGTTACGCCCAAATTATTGAGGGATGGTTCTGGATCAAAACCCTTTTGATTTTTGCACCATTTCTATTGCTCATTTACATTCTTTCTTGAATTATCCTCTTTTAACTTTTTATTCCTAAAATTTAACAAATTAATATCAATACTAAACAAAATAATGAAAACATAGCAAAATTTAAGATAAGAAAGTATAGGAAATGATGTATAAAATTCAAGTACATATGGCCGTCGGATTTTTGACATTCGACAACCCTTTGCATGGATGTCGGATCTCAAGCGTCTTCCCTAACGCGTCGAATCCACAAGGTTTTTTGTCTTCAACTTCTGTTCAAACACACAAAGCACCATTTTTAACACTTCTTCAACATAGATTCAACCATTTAACTCCCAATAATAGATTCCAAACTACAAAAATCAAAATAAACAAAAGATTACATGCATTTTGAAACTCTTAACATCCAAACAATACCAACATGAAACTGTTAGACGATTTGTGCCCCAGAGCATCACATTACGAATATACGCGGTATATTTAGAATAAAGGAAATTGTATGTCTTTATCATTGTAATTGGATTATATTGTGATAAATGTCCATATGATGTGAATACGAATGATTTGATTGTGAGACACAAATCGATTCACGGAAAATATTACATCATT